>QRFJ01000001.1:180979-227264 GCA_006176705.1 Cocos nucifera | reverse complement strand
ATAATTTATCTTGAGTGGGTAATCCTATTATCCGTTGATGATCCTGTAAGCAGCGGAAGGTTCTGGATCTAGCCACACAAGTGCCTGGCCTCTATCGGTATTCACTTAGGCTGAATCTGAAGATCCTCTTCTTCTCTATCACATCTCCAAAAATTAGATCTGGATCTAATCTGGAGGATTTTCAAAACTCCTTTTGAAGATCAGCAGTTGTCCTTTGCAGCAGCACAGCCTTCTAGCTTTCAGTCGTCTTTCTCTCATCTGGATCGCACCAACCAAGGTCCAAAACTCCTTTTGGACGTGGAGAGGAGAGGAAGAAGGTGGGTTTGGCATGGAGGAGGAGAGGAGAAGCAGCCTTGGGGCGTGGAGAATTGTGATGCACTTTGAGTTGGGTGCAGGATCTTATTTATAGACTAAGCGTGATCCAACTCCTCTTCTTCCCAACCAATCATAATCCTTTGTGAAATCAGATCTAAATCTGATTGGTGGGAATAGAGTCCCCTGGATTTCTCCTTAGAGGGTGCCTAAGATCAGTCAAAGTTGGTTCTTAGGAGAACTCTAATTGAAATCCAAAAAGGAGATGGAGTCTCTGTCCAACAGGGACTCCTGGGCACCTCCAGCTTGGGCACACGCCAAGGGTGGCGTGCGCCCTCCTCCTTGTCAGGTTCTGGTCGGAGGACAGGCCCCCACCAGCTCTCTAATAGGTGCGTGACACATGGACAAAAGTCAAAGTATCAATGGTCAACATTTGACCAATCAAAGGTCAACTTTTGACCAAAGTCAAAGGACGAGAAATGGCAGGTGATCAAAAATGGCAGATAATGTCTTACAAAATAAGACAACCTTTTCTGACTTGGACAAGCTCCAATCAGATAAAGTGAAGGCCTCTAAATGAGCACAAACTCCTTTGGCTCAGTCAGGACAACTTATTTATGATAGTAAAAGAAGAATGTTAGGTTCAATCAAGTGCTAGCATGATTTTCTTGAACCTAATTGAATCTCATTCAGATCAATTGAACCGAATCAGTTCAATTGATGATCACTAGATTCAAACCATTATTTGTGTGACCTAATTAGGTTCAGTTCTGTATGGTAATGGGATATATCATGATCTCTATCATCAACATCATTGAAACTCCTTTCGATGGATCAGAACTCTTCAGATTCGAACAGCTAGAATGATCGATCATCTAAATCATTATAATTGCTCCCAAAATCCACCAGTGATACCTAGCAGTATATGGACCTTTTGGAGCAGCTACCTGTGTGATTAAGTTCTTCTATCTTGAGCCTCGATCAGATTAGGGTTAAGGTGAACTTGTCAAAATCTAGTCTCTGTCATATGATGTAATCATTCGATTTCAAGTCCAATGTGAAAAACTAAATAGAAACTCTTTCTATTATTTTACTCTACCATGGCCATGGGCTTCTAGACTTGATTCTCATGATCATCATAGGGCTGCTCCTCTACCACCGAGGTAGATAGATTCTATCTTAATGCTATCCAATTTCTACAATGAACATGCTATAGCCAACATACACCTCAGGATTCCATATGGCTAGAAGACCGAGTAATGGTGTAGTCAAACTATAACACCCTCAAGGTGAACTATCGATGCACCTCAGGTCAAAGAATCAGACACACTACTGCAGCATCGAGTCAGTCATTGACGAAAAGGTAGACTTCCTAATGACTACTCGAGATGGTCATGCTCAATGCCCTCATTCTCTAACGAGTATCTGTACTCTCACTCTGGTGTCTCTACATCGTAGACTCAAGACTCATCTACTAAAGTAAAGCGATTGTACACCAACCTTTCGGATCAATCACCATCCTCGTGATGATCCTATGGTCGGAAGCATTTTATGAGTTAATAATGATTATTCATGTCTTAAATTTTCAACTTTTGAAAATATAAATTATCATTATCATTAACTCAAAGGATGTATCACAGACACTAAATACACATATGTGATAGAAAATAATCAATTTTATTGATATTAGTCAAAATTATAATTTTGCCCCTAGAAGTATATTACAAGTGTCAGCCAATTTTGGCTTCTAGGGGACATATATCTAACAATCTCCCACTTATCCTAAAGTCGATTGACTACAAGTCTAAGTCCCATCTTCTCAAGGTGGGCTTCAATCTTTTGCTGGCCCAATGACTTCGTAAGTAGGTCTGCCACATTATCTGTGGAGTTGACTCTCTTGACCTCGACGTAATCCTTCTCGAGATAATCACGGATGAGATGGTATCTTCGCTCAATGTGCTTGGATTTTTGGTGAGACCTTGGCTCCTTAGCAAGGGCTATGGTGCCATTGTTGTCGCAGTACAGAGGAATGGCATCTGATGGCATTACTCTAATTTCTGTAGCAAACTTCTTGTACCAAAATGCTTCATTCGTAGCCTCTGATGCAGCGATATATTCTGCTTCCATGGTGGAATCTGCTATCATAGTTTGCTTGGAACTCTTCTAACTGACAGCACCACCATTGCACACAAATAAACTCCCAGATGTCGACTTTTGATCATCTATATCGAACATGAAATCCGAGTCTGTGTATCCCTTGACTTGGAGTTCTTTGTTACCAAAGACCAATATCATATCCTTAGTTCTTCTTAAGTATTTAAGGATACATTTCATAAAAGTTCAGTGTTCTTCACCTGGATTTGACTGATACCTGCTTGTGACACTCACAGCATGGGCTATATCAGGTCGTGTACATAGTATGGCATACATGAGGCTCCCTATTGCAGAAGCATAAGGGATTTTGCTCATGCATTCTATTTCCTCAGGTGTGCTAGGGCACATCTTCTTAGAAAGATGAATATCATGTCTGAAGGGTATTAATCCCCTCTTAGAGTTTTTCATACTTAAACCCTCTTTTAGTACTTTCTCTATGTACATCTTCTGTTAAAATCTCTCTTATTAAATCTGATTTAATTTATCTAAATTTATTTTAATTTCTAAAATAATAATAATTAGATCTAAAATATCTCAGATCTGATATGGATCAAAGAGTAAAAATTTTTAAAATATATCTCTTGATCTGATCAGATCTGAATGAATCTAGACCGAAAAATCAGGATTTTTCTTCAATTACAAAGGCCATTAGTCCCACATTGCCTTCAGAAATAAATATCCAACCCTCCTAGCTCTATCAAAAGGATCCTAAGCCTCTAAAAATAGACAGATTGGGTGGAAGGAAAGCTAAGGTATAGGGTGGAAGCCAAGCTCTGGGTTAAAGGTTGCTTCAAAGCTACAGTGCTGAGAAGAAGAGCCAGTCTTCTACGCCATCTCTATGCCTACGCTGATCTGAGATCTCCTTCTAGTTTTCTCTTTCTTTTTTTTAATTTCTTGTATTAGACTTCTAAATTTTTTTTAATTTTTTATATTTAAATTCTGCATCTGAGTTTTAAATTTAATAATGAAAGTTTTATTATTCTTTTCAATTCTAGCTTTTTAAATTAATTATTCTTCATTGCTTTTTTTTTAAAAAAAATTATTGCAAGTAGTTGCTAAGATCTAAATAGTAGATCTTAGTACCAAATTTATTTTTGCATAATTTAAATTCTATTTTTATTTATAAATCTATTTTTCTACTTTAATTTTCAAAAGCTCTTCTCTTCTTTTCTTAAAATAATAATAATAATAATAAATAAAAAATAAAAAATCTAAGATTTTAGAAATAAATCATTATCTCTCTATGGATTCGACCCGACTCACTACTCTTTTCATAATTTTTAATTAGTTTAAAAGGTAAAGAGTTGGATTTAAACTGATAAATACGGTGTCTTAACGACAACATTGCGTTTCTATCAAGCCCCTAGCCATCTCCCCTAGGCTACACCCGGTTTGCCTCTCCAAGCCCCTAGCCACAAGCTCTCGGCCTCCGTCCACCTCCTCGAAATCCCACACCACCCCCTCTCTCCCCTCAGCCACCTCCCTCCGACTGCACCCAGCCTGCCTCCCTAAACCCCCAGTTGCCTTCACCTCCCCATGCCTCCGGATGCAAGCTTTTGGCCTCTTACCTTTCCAAAACCCTGGCTCGCCATCCTCCACTCTCCCATCGTTATGTTCTTCCGCCAACCCTTCTCTCCCCTTGGCCACCTCCCCTCGGTTGCACCCAGCCCACCTCCTTGAATCCTCGGTCGCCTCCTGCCTCTCCAGACCCCCGATCCTTCAGTTCTCCTGCCACCCTCTCTCTTCCTTGATCGGTAGCTTCCCCCCAGCCATCTCCTCCCATCTGCTCTCAGCCCACCTCCCCAAGCCCCCGACGTCCTTTTGCCTCCTCGAAACCCTGGCCCGCCACCTTTCTGCATCCTATTGAAAATCCAGTAGGGCATGTAGCATGCAATTCGAAACTTTTTCAAATATTTATAGCAGTGAAAGCTAAAATTAATCAAATATTAATTCTACACCATGCATTGATCATATCAATTATCCTACTCAGGATTTAGACATGCTAATATGTAATTTAAAAATTTAAATACAATCGATCGATAAATTATATTTTACTGATCGATTTGAGTTCAGAACTCGATATCTGTGCATGGATAGCTGATCTCTATGATTTGAATCCATCGGAGGAACTTATGTGTTATGCTACTACCGCATACTTGTCCGGCCTCTATGGATAGTGCACACAGAGCTTCTGATTCTGATTAGCTCCATCAGAGTGCTAGCTCCTCGCTAGAGCCTTCGATGGTTGATCGTAATTGATCGAATGGATTGCCATCTTTCTAATCTTTTGGATGCTCCAAAAAATTAGAACTTGCATTTTGAAGGATGATGAGGTGGTGTTTTAAGTTTGGTGGCGATCTGATGCTGACAGCACTTGATCTCTCCATCCAAACCCTGAGTCCCAACTCTAGTATTTTGTACTCACTGAAGACCCTGACGTCGAAAAACTCTCTCACACCCTTTCTCGAATGAATTTATCCATGAAACAAATTTGCACAGGAGAAGGACACTCCTATCTACCATACATCCACTCCTAAAAGAATATGAATGGGCGTCCAAAGAGAAACAAAAAAGGAAAAGCGTAAGAGAAGAAATCTGGCGAAGGAAATCCCTGTTTGACTTTTCCACCCAAGATGGATGCGGTCCACTCTGATTTTCTCTCATTAAGAAACCTTCCCACACCCCTCTCTAATCCTTCATGTAAAACCTATGCACACCCATTTGAAAAACGGCAATTACGTGTGGATAAGGGATGTTGATAGGTTACACCAACCACTTGAATTCAAAATTCAAGTGGTCAGTCAATTTTGTTGCCCAGAGGTAGCAACCCAAGAGGAGGGAGGGGGTGAATTGGGTTCTTATAAAAGCTTTGGCCAAATTTAACACTAAGCAATTATATGCTTTGATTTTAATATAAGTAATGAGGATGAGATGTATATAATATGAGCAGCGGAATTAAGACAACAAAATTAAACTATGAAAGTAAAGTAAGAATTATAAGCATGCAAAGTATATAGAGAGATAGAAGAAAAAAGCACAACATAAATATATAAAGATTTATAGTGGTTCGAAGCAACCCACTTCTACGTTCACTCTTCAAGCTTTTTTTGAGAATTCCACTATAATCTACCTTTGATTATAGTGTGTTTATTTTTTCAGGCTCACAAAGAAATCTAGTTAGTTTTCATAGGAGCACCAACCAAAACCTAACACTACTAGTTTTTCGGGTTCACTAACAACCCAGTTGATTTTTTGGGATCATCAACCAAAACCTACAATATCTAATTTTAGACTTGGATGGGCCTAAATTCCAAGTTTCTTTCCTCCAAAGAAACTTATAAAGAAATCAAAAAATACAAGTAAAGTTTCAGCACAATATAAAAAATAGAGTATAAGCTTTTTTAAATCCTAAAGAACAAGCCGATAATGTGCTCGATTGAATCTTGGCTTTTCTTCAAATTATGCTTGAGAGGATGTGGAAGATGTTGGAGAAGATTGCTTTGAAGGCTCGCTGAAATTTGTGCACAACACTCCTCTCTTTTTTTTCTTTGGATATTCAATGTTCCTCACAAAATCTGAAAGATTCTCTCTCTAAATCCCTTAATCTCTTTCTTCTTTTTTTAATTGATTCTCCATCTTTAAATATCTTTAGAGAAGGTTTAAGTGAGAGTTCTTAGCCATTGGAAGCTCTGAAATAGCCATTGGGATCGAAAAATAGCCATTGAAAAACTATCCATTGAAGGCTGTTCACGTAGATCGAGACCTCTCGATTTTTCATGAAACCTCTCGATTTTTCATGAGATGTCTCATCAGAACCATGAGACCTCTCGAGAAATTTACGAGACCTTTCGCTCTCAGAGCATAGAAATAAAGCTTTTATCTTCTGAGAATGAGACATCTCGAATTTAACTCGAGACCTCTCGAGACTGTGCCAAAATACTGTTTCATTATGCCAAACTACTCGAGAGCTCTTGAAAAAAATTCGAGACGTCTCAAAAAATTCTGACTTCATTTTTTTTCAATGTTTGACCTTCCAAACTTAAGTTTTTTGGCTCCAAACTCTTTTAAACATAATTGCTTCCTTCAATTTTAATTTCTCTTCTTTCAATCATACTTTCTTCATACCAAGCCATTCAAATATGTGTGAATTTATTTTTCTAAGTATTTTGGCATGGCATCTTGAGATTATTTATTCTTGAGATAAATTCTTCATTTTGGATACTTAAAAAATTCTACACACATTCTTAAAATACATGGTTAGATACATAATATACTCAATATTTTGGAATCATCAAAATCAATCTCAGGGTCAACAATCTCTCTTTTCTTGATGATGACAAAATCTTGAGTATATGCACAATAAAAGCAAATAATATATTTCTATGCATTTTGCTAAAAAGTATTATGAAGTATAGATTAAACATATGAATGAGTACTTCATGAATATTCTCAATTATTCTTTTGGTTCATTGCACATATTTCATATACTCATAAAAAAAATATTTCAATTCATATCAGTGAGTATTAAATTTTTATTTCAAGCATCAATACAATTCGAATGAGTATTTCAGGCATATACTCAACATTCTCTCTCCCTTTTTGATAGCATCAAAAAGCTCATGAGAAAGAAATAAGAAATAATCATCAAAATCAATAATATGATTGTATCAAAGTAAGAATTGCATTAAGTTCAGAAAATTAATTTATATGAGTCATCAAAATTAATAAAAAAGTATTAAATTAAGAGATGTATTAAATTTATGAAATCAATTTAAATGAATCATCTCCCTTTTGAAAATTTATCATTTGATTGAAAATAAGTTTTAAATATTTATTTTAATTTTAAAAATTAGCTTGAATTTAAATATTATATGTTTTCCCTCTTTTTGAATGAATATGATCTTTATTTAGATTTTTAAATATGCACTTTTAAGTTTTAAGAGGAATAAAGCTTTTCAAAATATTTGAATATAAAATCAAGCATAATATATACTTTAATATTTTAATTTTTTTTTTCTTAAAAAATTTTAGTCAATTAGATTTGGAAAAGATATGTATCAGAAATGTATCGAACAAAGTAAAATAAATAGTATCAAAGCATAAGATAGTCACATTTTCAAATTCATTGCTTTGAGTAAAATATTATTTTAAAATAAATTATTCATAAGAATTTTGTAATGCATATGAAAAATTTATGATCAAATTTAAATTTTCAAATAAATTTCAAAATTTATTCCTTGGAGTAAGAATATATTTTCAAATTAGTCAAAATTTTTTTAACCAAATCAAGTTAGAAAATATCTCTTCCCCTATTTTTCATACTTATAGCAAGATTAATTTACTTTTCAATTTTCTTCCCTTCTTTATTTTAAATCAAGCAAATTCAACACGAATTTAACTACTAAATTTAGATTTTTAAAATTTAAAATATATTTTTAATTTCAAAGGCCTTTTTTATTAAATAATTACTTCTTTTTAAATATTTTCTCCTTCTTACTTTAACAAATAGAGTCATTTCTTTGAAAGATTTTTTTGATACCAATTAAACTAAGTTTTAGATCAAATCATGATTTTCTTGGTTCAATACCATTTAAAGATTAATTTGCAATTCAACTTGATACCAATGATTTTAGTTTTGAATTAAATCAAGATGAATTGATTCAAATTAAATAGTTTAAGGATTTAGAATGATAAATCAATTTGAATTGATATCAGCAAATTAGTTAAGGCAAATCATAAAGAAATTTTCAGTCATTCTTTAAAAAGATCATCTCTTCTTTTTCTTAAGAAATATCAAGCGATTATAAGTTCAGAAAAGGTATGTATTTTTGAATTTATTTCAAATGATATCATATCAAACATATAGCTGTGCAAAATTAGATTTAAAATAAAGATATTTTCCCTTTTTATTGAAAGATAAATCAATTAAATACTTGATAAATAGTAAGCTATTTGATACCAATTACTTAAAACTAAAGTTCTTTTTAAAAGTTTAGCTTTGAAGATAAATGATAATTTTTTTGAAACATCTTATTAGATATCGTCTTCAAAAGATTCAAGAAGATCATAAAAAATAATTAATTAGAGAGTTTTAATAATCAATTTAAATAAGATCAAATTAAGAGAAAATTGGATGAAGGCTTTATGTGTTCAATTTAACTAGAAAGTTTTGAAATCCTTAGGGGTTAACCTAAGATACAATTTAAATTAACACTTCAAGTACTTGATCTTGTATAAATTGAATGTCTTATTTTCAAGTACTTAAGACATACACTTTTTAGGAGAATCTCAATATCTAAGAATTTTATGAGAAAATATCAAAAATTAGTTTTTCTTATTGGTTTAGCAATTTAAACATTCATATTCAATAAGCATCTTTTAATTTAAATTTATTAATTATAAAATTGATATGGAAAGACTTAAAATATTATGCTGAATTTTAAAATAAACTATTTCATCCATAGCATGATATATACAGGAGAGCATATTATTCTTTAAAATCAAAACATTCAATAACATGATATGAATTCATTGCAAGCATCAAAATCAATCCATTAAACATAAGAAGTATTTCAAGCAAGGAATTTTATATGCAAGCATATTAATTAAAGGATTCATTCAATCAAAAAGATTTTAACAATCATTGATGATATGATGAAAAAAAGGTTTAGATTATACCAACAATCATCATCCATCATCTTGACATCCAAGAAATCCAAATAAAATTGTTTTTCCCTTTTAAGAGCATTGGATCTTTGGCAAACCTGCAAGATCACTTCAAAACTTTTGGTACCCAAGCCATCTTGGGTCCATAGAAGTTAGTGTTTGAGGTTTCTTTTGGAATCTAAATTTGTCTTATCAAGATTTGACTAATTCTTTTAAAGTTGCATTCCAAAATCTTATGGCCAATTTGATTACATTTTAAAGCACTTAAAGGAATGATCTTTGATGGAAGCTTTTATAAAAATACCTTTTGTAGTTTGTTGTTTTCTTGAAGTATTAAAATTGATTTCTATTTTATTGAAAACAGCCCCATTGGATTTTACCAAGGATTGAAGATTTTCAAAGCTAATTGTAAACTTTTTAGCTATAGGTTTCAAAACCTCAACTTCTCTTCTTAATTTCTTGTTTTCTTCTAAGAGCTCTTTCTTTTCAAATGAAAGATTTTTATTTTTTTTAGAAAAGATTTTAGAATATTATTTTTCTTTTTAAGCTCAAGAATTTTTTTTATCTAAAAAGTTTTTAGATTTAATTAGATTTTTTTTTCTTTAGCTAAAGAATTTTTTTCTTCCATTAAATTAAAATTATTCTTTTTAAGCTCCCTACTTTTCTACCTTAACTTTTTAGATTTATACATAAGTTCATTAAAGGCTTCTTGAAGCTCATCAAATATAAATTCAGAAGAATTATCAATGCTTACCTCATCATTTTAAGCCATCAAGCGAGGATTTACGATGCTTTCTTCTTTTTCTCATTCTTTTCTTCTTTGTTTTGCTCCCCCTTAATCAATGCTTTCTTTTTCTTTTGTTTCTTCTTTTTCTTCCTCTTTTCATCCTTATGAGCTATGAGGCATATGCTGGGGTGAGCTTCTTTCTCTTCTTGGGAGCTTGATTTTTCTATTTGATTTGCTCCCTCATAAATTCTTTTCAATTTTTTTCATACATGTTTTGTTGAAATATATAAAGAAATTGCATCAAATACATTTAACTCTAAGGAGCAATAAAGTATATTCATGGCCTTAGCATTAAATTGGGCCATTTTTTTATCATGCTCTTTTAATGCTTTAGGGGTGTGTGAGCCATCGATTATAATCTTCCATAGGTTATAATCATGTGCTTGTATGAAGATGCACATGCGTGTTTTCCAATAACTATAATATGAGTCATTAAAAAGTGGAGGTCTATTTATAGAATATCTTTCACTAAACAAAGACTCCATTTGGGTTGCCATAATCTTTAGCTCTAGACGGTTAGGTCAATAATCAATAATAGAGAACCTGGCTCTGATACCAATTGTTGCCCAGAGGTAGCAACCCAAGAGGGAGGGGTGAATTGGGTTCTTATAAAAGCCTTAGCCAAATTTAACTCTAAGCAATTATGTGCTTTGATTTTAATCTAAGTGGTGAGGATGAGATGTATATAATATGAGTAGCGGAATTAACATAATAAAATCAAACTATGAAAATAAAGTAAGAATTATAAGCATGCAAAGTATATAGAGAGATAGAAAAAAAAAAGCACAACACAAACATACAAAGATTTATAGTGGTTCGGAGCAACCGCTCCTACTTCACTCTCCAAGCTTTTCTTGGAAATTCCATAATAATCTATCCTTGATTATAGTGTGTTTATTTTTTTAGGCTCATAAATAAATCTAGTTGGTTTTCACAGGAGCACCAACCAAAATCTAACACCGTTAGTTTTTCGGATTCACTAACAACTCAGTTGATTTTTTGGAATCACCAACCAAAACTTATAATATCCAATTATAAGCTTGGACGGGCCTAAACTCCAAGTTTCTTTCCTCCAAAGAAACTTATAAAGAAATCAAAAAATATAAGTAAAATTTCAGTATAATATAAAAAATAGAGTATAGGCTCTTTTAAATCCTAAAGAACAAGCCGATAATATGCTCCATTGAAGCTTGGCTTTTCTTTAAATTATGCTTGAGAGGATGTGAAAGATGTTGGAGATGATTGCTTTGAAGGCTCACTAAAATCTATGCACAACACTCCTCTCTTCTTTCTTTTCTTTGGATATTCAATGTTCCTCATAAAATCTGAAAGATTCTCTCTCTAAATCCATTAATCTCTTTCTTTTTTTTTCAATTGATTTTCCACCTTTAAATACCTTTAGAAAAGGTTGGAGTGAGAGTTCTTATCCATTAGAAGCTCTGAAATAGCCATTAGGATCAAAAAATAGCCATTGAAAAACTATCCATTGAAGGCTATCCGCACAGATCGAGACCACTCAATTTTTCATGAGACCTCTCGTCAGATTTTGAGATCTTTCGATTTTTCACAAGACGTCTCACCAGAACTGTGAGACCTCTCGAGAAATCTATAAGACCTCTCACTCTCAGAGCACAGAAATGAAGTTTTTATCTCCTGAGAATGAGACATTTCGAGTTCAACTCGAGAGCTCTCGAGACTATGCCAAAATACTATTTCATTGTGTCAGACTACTCAAGAGCTCTTGAAAAAAATTTGAGACATCTCAAAAAATTTTGATTTCATTTTTCTTCAATATTTGACCTTCCAAACTTGAGTTTCTTGATCCTAAACTCTTTTAAACATAATTGCTTACTTCAATTTTAATTTCTCTTCTTTCAATCATACTTTCTTCATACCAAGCCATCCAAATATGTGTGAATTTGCTCTTTTAAGTATTTTGGTATGGCATCTTGAGAGAATTTATTCTTGAGATAAATTTTTTATTTTGGATACTTGAAAAATCCTACATACATTCTTGAAATACATGATTTGTTACATAATATACTCAATATTTTGGAATCATCAAAATCAATCTCAGGGTCAATACTATCCACTTTCAATGCCCATCTAGGAGGGTGATGCGCAGAAAGACTCTTCTTCTACGTGCCCACACTAAAAAATATGAAACAAATGTGCAACAATAATCCAAGGAGGCATGGAGAAGAGATAAGGTTGAGAGGGTTAAGGGGTTTCAATCGATAACAATCTAAGTTGAATACAAAATTCAACTTAAATTTAAACTAGTCCAACCCTTAGACCAAGTCAAAGAGAGATGAGAGAGGGGGCACAGAAACCGCTCTTCTGTGTGAGAAACCTTACGTAGAAAACATATGGGGTGTGAAAAAATATGGAAAAGTCAAATATGGTGGGCGCTAGGGAGAATTTGAATTCAAATCTCATTTGACTTGGTCCAAATTAGTTTCAACCAAATCAATTAATTTAAACCAATTAGATCAGACTAAATCCAACCAAATTAGGCTTAACTTAAATCAATTAATTTTTAATCAAATTAAAAATTAATTAGGTCTAGCTCTCGATCAAATCAGGGTCAAATCTTCCATAGTGATTAGGTCATCTTATGACCTAATCGAGTCAAATCCAATCGAATCCAATTCGATCGAACTTGATCGAATCCTCATCGTTCAATCAAATTGAGTTAATCGATAATTAAATAACTAATTAATTCTTCAATAATCATAGAGTTTCAATCGGATGGATGTCCAGATAATAGAGTCTCATCAACATGAAACTCCTGAAGAGTTCCAAACTAGTGGAACTCTTGAACCCAATGTCCCAAATGAATGAAACTCATGATCATAGAATCTCATACCAGTGGGACTCTTGATTAGAGAGTCCCAGATAAGGACTCAGAGTCTTAGTCTAGTGGGACTCTTGATCACAGAGTTTCAGTCCAATGGAACTCTTGACCACAGTATTTTAAGTCATCAGGACTCAAGATCAGCCATCAGATCAAGTAAGAACTCTTTATGTGTATGACCCCATAGGTTCGAATCCTAAGTCAGTAGTACAAAAACTAATTTTCTATATTAATCGATGTGACCATCTAGCAATGGTATCCGACGTTCGGATAGGTCGAAAAGTCGCAACATAATAATGATGAACCTATGGCATATAGTTACCGTATAATTCATCCTCTTAACCTCGATGCTCAAAGGATGATCTAGGATTTACTGTCAACTCTAAAATTTATCCACAGTATATTTTTAAATTTAGTGTCTATCGAATGGATCACCACGATCGAGAATTTATTAAATTGAAATATAGTGATGCACTTGCTCCAACACTTGGAGGGATCAATCCTATCTTGACTCACACACCGACTTCATAAGTACTTGAATGCACCTAGTAACCTTTCGTTAATGAATTAAAAATTTAGATAGTTCGGTATCTAAGTGCAGTGAGTTGCTTGCAAGTCATCGTGGTGATCTCAGATCTAAGGGATACTTATACCCATATCCTTCGTGAGCAACTCTTGATAGTAGAGAGCTCCACAGTTGAATCATGTTCAGTGAAATGTAGCTCTACATTTCACTTGCATTCCATAACAGTATCTCCATATTTCTTGATTAAGAGGACAACCAACACTTATAGCACACAACGACCTACACTCGATATATTGTTGTCCTGGATAACAATGAATCATTTGATCGTAAATTGATTTTAAGGACTAAAATGATAAATCCTCCTTTGTTGAGTCTAAATAGTTCTAAGAACTTCATCACATGAGAGTTCATTACAGGAAGATGCACAAGAGTGATGAAATGCTAAAATAATAATTTTATTTATTTATAATAATTTAAGTATAATTATATTTAGCTCAACCATCTACAATCTAGATGATTGACTTTAGGATACATTTTTTAGCACTTCGATCCCCTCGCCATCCCCTCTCTCCCCCTGGTCGCCTCCCTCCGACTACACCCAGCCCACCTCCCCAAACCCCTGACTGTCTCCTGCTTCACTAAGCCTCTGGACATAAGCTTCCGACCTCCCGCCTCCTTGAAACCCTGGCCTGCCAACCTCCTCTCTCCCATCGTTCGGTTCCCCTGCCACCCACTTTCTTTCCTAGCCGCCTTCCCTCGACTGCACCTAGCCTGCCTCCCTGAACATCCAGCCACCTCCTGCCTTTCCGAACCATTGATTCTTTGGTTCTCTTGCCACCCCCTCTTCCCTAATCAGCAGCTTCCCCCCATCCATCTCTCCCCAACTACACCCAACCCACCTCCCGAGCCCCCGGCCTCCTCTCACCTCCTTGAATCCCTAGCCCGCCACACCCCTTTTTCCCACCGTTTGATCCCCTACCACCCCCTCTCTCCCATGATTGACTGCTTCCCCCTAGCTGCTCTCGGCTTGCCTACTTGAGCCCTTGACTGCAAGCTCCTGGCCTCCTCCCGCCTCCCCAAAATCTCACCTGCCACCCCCCTCTCCCCCACCCTTCAATCCCCTTACCACCCCCTCTCTCCCCTGACCGACGACTTTCCTTCAGCTACCTTCCCATAATTGCATCCGACCCATCTTCTCAAGACCCCAGCCTCCTCCCACCTCCTGTCTCCCCGAGCTTCCATCCCTGGCCGGATCCATGAGCCTCAATCTTTGCTTGCCTGTGCCTCCTCGTACCTCAATTCCTGCATGCTAGCTCATGCCTCAGTCTTGTACGATAGTCTTCTATTATGAGTATTAGCGATAGTATTAGTGATAGCTAATACCATCACTAATTTTTTTTATTTAAATTATATTAATTAAGTATAATTAGATATTAAAAATTATTTAATTAAATTTTAATTTATATAAAATTTAGGTTCCAACATGTAAAGCACTTGAATTGAGAAAGGATTTGGACAGCATTGCAAATATGGGGTCGAGACGTGCCCTACGCACTCCGGTCTCAACATGCAAAGTGCTTGAAGCGAGAAAAGGTTCGGACAGTATTGCAAACACAAGGCCAAGACGTGCCCTATGCATTTCGATCTCAGCATGCAGAGTGCTTGAACCAAAAAAAGGTTCAGGCTACAAACACGAGGTTGAGACATATCCTACGCACTTCGGTCTTGACATGCAGCATTACAAACCATCTCCGTTTGCAATGATGTCCCTTACTTCTATGATTATGCTTTCAAAAATGCTACACTCTTAGTTTAAGGATGGGCTCATTGTCCTTATTAGAAATGTAACAATAGAAAAATATTTGAGAGGGATAGAATAGTTGTCCAATTATATAGGAGTGGATTTATGCCAAACTACAAGCATTGGTACCTGTATGGGGATAGAGACGTAGGAGATAATTATAAGGTGATGGCTTGAGCAGATGATTAACACATTTTGTATTTGATCTGATTATTGGTGAATGTTTATATAATAATCTTTTAGATTACAACCATTACAGTCATGATGGACAGGATTGTTATGGTTATAGTCATGCTTACCCACTATAGGGTTGCTATCCCCTAAAAGCTAAGCAAGGCTATAACTATAGCAACCCTTATAGTCCATCACGACTATGGTAGTTGTTATCTAAAAGATTATTACATGGGCTTCTAATAATAACTAGATTAAATCCATCAAATGTGTAAATCATATGCTCGAGCCTATCACCATTAAGCTCTTGCACATCAGTAAATGTATGGGACAAGTAGAGCTTTTCGTCCCCACATATTGTCTCTCCCATCTTCTTATACAGGTATCAATGCTTGTAGTTTGGTAAAAATCTACTTCTATATGAATGGACAACTATTGTATCACTATTTAGCATTTTTTTATTGACACATTTCTTATAAAGACAACAAGCCTGTCCTTGCCCTAAGAGTGCAGCATTCTCAAAAGCATAATCATAAAAGTAAAGGACATCATTGTAAATGGAGATGGTCAAGACACACGTCGTGAGCATGCAGACTTCGAGCTTGCCAGATGATTAGCCTGCATGAGCACATTTTATTTTTAAGTTGTTATTTTATTTTTAATAAAATTTATACTTTTAGTTTGTAGCTTGAGGAGGTGGTTGGGGGCTCAGAGATAGAGGCTATGATGACTGCCTATGCGAGATACGCCTAAATGGAGGTGATGCATTCTGCTTTTGTTGTTATATGGTCAACCTTGAATGGTCTGTTACATCGTAGGCAACTTGCAGTGCCTTATTTTTCAATGGATGATTTGAGCCTTCTTCACATTTTTATGTATTGAGATTATCATTTACTACTGGTTGAGAATTAGATAATGCTTAAATCAGGGACCAGCAGACCAACACATTATCATGTATTATTGGATGAGATTTATTTTTCTACTGATATATTACAGATGCTAACAAACAATCTTTATTATACATGGGTTAAATTTTGATCGTCTTGTTATGTTTTGATAGATATTTTGTTTGAACTAATTTTTAGGTCATTTGCTTGCTTTAATTTTAATTTTTATTTTTAGATATTATACATCATCTCTACTAGAGGGTTGGAGCCATTCCACCTAAGGACAAAGCTCTCGAGGAGAGAGTGATCATACGGCCAGCTTGCATGGTTCCGTATATCTCATACCGGATGGTAATTAAACTCTTTAATATCTTAGATATTATTATTTTGTTCTTTGCTATCAAATATAACATTCTTTATATTAGATATTTTATGCTCAGATTTGGATGATAGAAGGTCATCAGTGACCCCACAGTCATATGTAGTAGCGATCGGCTCACAGACATAGAGTTGTGTCGAGGATCCACCTAGCTTGCGGTACCTCCAATTCGATTGGAGAATAGACAGCTCATCTACGTTCAGAGCCGCTCATAAGTATTATAACTTCAATTAATATATTTCTAATTTATCAATTCTAAAGTTAATATTTATTTTTCAAAATTAATTTTATAGTTTGTTTAGAGAGTTTGGAGTATCTCATGTGGTTACCGGCATCATCCGATACTTGATGTCGGGGCCATTGAACGAGTTTTTCAGCTAGCAGTCTGGAGCACATGATGCAGCCTAAGAGATATTTTTGGTAAGTCAAAATTAGTTTAATTTTTAAATTTTTGATACATTGGTATTTTAATTATATATAAATACACATTTGCTTCTATCTTGTAGGAGTACTATCGATTCAAGACTCTCCTAGATGAGGAGACTGGCCATCAAATCTTTGAGGAGATGGCCACATGGAGGCTCCGAGATGGCCTCTATAGCCTTAGATAGTCTGCCATCCAATGCTCTGATTCTCAGTCACCATCGGACTGGAGATCCTTCATAGATCACTAGATGCGGGAGGATACATGGTAGGCCCTCTACGATCAGTGGAGCAGTTCTCCGATAGGCGATAAAAGGCCCAACAGAATCAGGCTACCTAGTAGGATTCAATCAAGTATATGGGTGGCTCGGTAAGCATACATGTTGTGACTGACAGATTAGTAAAAAATCAATATCAAAGTTCTTTACTAGAATTATAAAAACTCTTATATGCATATTTTAATTAATTTAATTTTATTATTTACTTATTATAGATATGGCAGTTGGATCATCCATCAGACCAGCTATAGTTATGGTGGGCCACATTAGTCTAGAAGGACTGATGACTATTTAGATTATACGTCACGACAGATCATGGTAAGAACTTCAAACTTTATTTACTAATTAAATTATTATAGAATCTAAATTTTATATTACAACTAATATATTTTTTAACTGTGCAGACGTGTTACACGATGTATATTGTTGAGAGGTATGATGATGATGTACATTAGATAATTATATTATTAAATTATTTTAATTATTTTAAATTTTTATTTTTAGAAGCTTCATAGATTTAGGTTTGAGTTTGGAAAGAAAATCTAGAGGCTAAAAATTGAATCTAACCATTAAATTGATAGATCGAAGGTATTTATAGCTCTGTATCATCGAATAGAATGTGTAGAAATGATTTATTCAAGAATCAAAAAAATGTATCAAAAGATATACCTCTATATTGAAACTTACTAATATTATTTTATTTTTTTTAATATAGGGTGCTGGGATATCTAGCTCTTATCCATCAGCTGCTGGAGAAGAGCAGGAGAAGAAGGAAGTAGATGATGATGAGGGTTAGATTTGATTTTTTTTATGTATTATATTTTTTCATATTACTTATAAAAAAATTATATAATTTTTATTTTTAATATAATATAATAAATTTTTAATTTTTAATTTTCATATTATCTTTGGATTTTAATTATAATAGATATTATGAATCATAATTAATTATGATTAATTAAAATAAATTTTTAAAAAATATTACTATTAATTTTTTTTAAAAATAAAATTAACTATTACAGTTGGTATTAGCAATGGTAGTTGCCATCGCTAATAACTATTAGCGATGGCATTAGATACCAAACTACCATCGCTAATATTTTTTAAAATATTTTTTTATTTAATTTAAGAAAAAAATAAAATTAGAGATGGCATTTGCGATGGAATATTGGTTGCTAATAATAATTAGTGATGGCATTAGTAGTAAATCTACCATCGCTAATATTTTTTAATTTTTTAAAATTTATTTTAAAAAATAATTAAAAATAAAATTATTCTATCTCCAAAGTCATCGTTAATTTTTTTTATTAGCAATTATGATTTTTGCTATCACTAATGATGCCAATTATCGATAAAAATTTTTTAGATTAGCTTTTACGATGGTATTAGCGATAGCTAAAGGACTATTAGCGATGGCATTTCACCATTGCTAATAGTCTGAATTCTTGTAGTGTCCCCTCTCCTTTCTGGCCCTAGTTGTCTTTCTATTACTATAATAAAGGGCTATGACAATGGTTCGAAATCACTATCGTAGTCCAAAAAATTATTGCCATAGCCTACGGTAGCGATTACTTAATTGCTGCCATTATTGCCATCACCATAGGTCTAGGTAGTAGTTTCTACATCGATTATAAGAACCATTGCCATATGACATATATAGTAGTGGTTATTCATCTGCTGCCATATGACATGTATAGCGGTGATTATTCAATCACTGCTATAACGTAACGAATCTATAGTAGCGATTCATCAACCGCTACTATTGTATATATAGCAATGGTTCCTCAACCGCTGCTATAGATACATATAACAATGGTTACATAACCACTGCTTTACCAACTATAGTAGTGGTTGTTAAATCGCTATTATAGGCTTTATGGCAGTGGTTGTGTAACCACTGCGATAATTCTGAAAAAAATTGATCAAGGATTTCAGTGTAAGATTTTAAAACTTTTTTAAATCTACATAGCAAAAGAGATAAATTAATCAAATTAATTTATAAATACATAAGAAAAATTATAGATCTAGGATCCTATTACATGATTTATGCATGCTTTTAAATTAAAAATTAAAAATACTAGAAAATATCAAGTTGATCATATCAATAATAGAAATACTCTAGATCAAATCTAGATATGTAAAAAGGAGATCAAATCTTCCTTACCTTTGCAAATTAGACTTTCTAAATTGCTGAACATGGGCTGAGGTTGATGCTCTGAGCCGTACACGTGTCCGACCTCTATAGGATATCCACACGAGCCCTCGATCATTGATTAGAAATCTGATGGCTGAAAATCAGCACAGTATGCTAGTATTGTGCTAATCTTTCTTCGATGGTTGATCTGGATCTTCCTTCTTCGAAACTTGGACTCTCCAACTTTTAGAAGAAAGAAGACTTATAAATTTGAGACACCTCTCAAAACTCACAAAAAGTAGAGAAAAAAATCTAGAGAAAAAACCTTGGAAGGAGACCCTTCTTCTTCCTTGTTTCTCTCACCAAGATACAAGAGATTGTCTCTACAAAGTCTTACGCCCCATGCCTTTCTCTCCCAGATTTTTCCATGGCCCAAATGCCCTCTCTCAGATCTGAAAGCTCATAAAAAAAATCAGGTCCAAAGACCCTTCTTATATAGAGTTATGGACCAATCCTTGTCTAGGTCAAATACCTAGATAAGGGGTGTCCAAATAAGGCAGTAGTTAGGGCACCCAACACTTGGGCACCCCCTTCTTCTTGTCAGCCATGGACCACTAGCTAAGGGCACACAAAAATACCTTATTTCCACTATAGAAATTAGAGAAAATCAGGAAGGGTTGGCAGCAAGCATGGAAAGAAGTTTTAGTTTCTCAAAACTCTATCTCATAGAATTTGAAATCTAAACCAATTACCTTATTTGACTTGGTCCACAACAAACTACCAAGTAAGAAAGAGAGCGAGAGATGGGGCGAGCATGAAGGGCTTGGGGCATGGAGAATTTCCATGCAAAGCCTCCTAGAAAATAGGGTGGGGGCGTTGGGATATATGTGGTGAAAGAAGAGGGAATCCTAGTCATACTAGGATTCCTATTTTGACTTGGTCTAATATGATCTTTGAACCAAATTAAATCAAAATAAATCTAACCTAATTAGAATAGGTTATAGTCCAACTAATAACCTTATTAAATTAGATTAAATTAAATTTAATTTTGATTTAATTTTTAATTAAATTAGAGATTGGATTCAAATAAGTCATAATTGAACTAGGACTAGTTCTTTCTTGCAATTGGCTCATCCAATAACCTAATTATACTTGATCCAATCAAGTCCAAACCAAATCTAATTAAATCATATTTAATTAAACTTAATCTCTTCCCTCTTGCTTAATCAAATTAAATCAATTAGCAATCAAATTGCTAATCGATCCTTCTGCAACACTTGCACTAGGTCAAACATCAATCGTATTGATTGTTTGATCTAAGAATGATTCTTAATCGTCAATCAACCATCTGATCAGATCAAAAACTCTTATGTATATGATCTTATAGATTCAAAACTAAACTCTTATAGGTCGAATGTGTAGAAAACATCCTTAGAACCCATGTGGATATATTTTTCATATAATTCATCCCCTTGATCAAAATGCTCATAGAATACCTCAGAGTTTAATTGTTAACTCTGATTAGGTCATCTACATTATATCTTAAAAAACCAAATCCATCTCATGAATTATTCAGGCCAAGGTTTTGCTATATTGAAATACAATAATGCATTCTTCTCCAACTTTTGGAGTGGTCTATCCCATCTTGATTACTCACCAACTTCGTAAGTACTTGACTATGCTTAGAAATCTTCTATTATTAAATTAAAAATTTAGTTAGTCCGGTACCAAAGCACAGTGAGTTGCTTACAAGCCACTATGGTGATCTCAGGTCTAAGAGACACTTATACCTTTATTCCATCAGAGCAATTTTTGATAGTAGAATGCTCTGAAGTTGGTCATGTTCAGTGATGATGTATCCTTACATCTCACTTGTATACCATACCAGTATCTTCATACTTCTTGGTTAAGAGAACAACCAACCTATATAGCATACAACGATCTATGCTCGATAAACATTATCTTCCTAATTAAAAGCGTATCATTTGATCATGAACTATTTAAGGACTAATCGATAAATCCTCTCTTTATCAAAAATTAAATAGTCCTAAAGACTTCATCATAACAATGGAGTTTATTAGAAGATGAAGATTTTATGATAAAAATGCTAAAATATTTATTTTATTTATTAATAAATTAATTATAATTATAAGATAGCTCAACCATCAACAGATTGATGATTGACTTTGGGATACATTTTTCAATAACTCCTACTTATGCTAAAGCCACTTGACATAGTATCTAATATCCATCTTCGAGTTGTGGTTGTCAAACTTTTTTATCGCCAGGGCTTTAGTGAAGGGGTCGGTTAGGTTCTCCTTTTCATCAATCTTCTAAAGATCGGCATCATCTCGATTCACTATTTTTTTGGACCAGGTGGTAGCGGTGCAGTATGTGCTTCATCTGCTGGTGTGCTTTTGATTCCTTTACCTGAGCAATGGTATCAGTACTGTCGCAATAGAGCAAGATCGATCTATCAAGAGAGGATGCTACTCCAAGCTTGATGATGAATTTTTTCAGTCACATAGCTTTTTTTGTAGTATCTGATGCTACGATGTACTCCGCTTCACAAATAGAGTCTGTCATAGTATGCTGCTTGAAACTCTTTCAATAATAACTTCATCATTTAGGATAAAGATATAATTCGATATGCTTCTACTATCATCATGGTCAGATTGAAAGCTAGAGTCAAAAAATTTCATAAGTTTCAGATCTGACTCGCCATAAACCAACCATTGATCCTTAGTATTTATCAAATATTTAAGGATGGCTTTCACTACTTTCCTATGCTTCTCTCTAGGATTAGATTGGTATCTACTCACTACTGCTAGTGAGTATGCCATATTAGGTCTCGTACATGTCATGACGTACATGATAGATCCCACTGTCGAAGCGTATGGGACTCTACTCATATGCTTTCTCTTCAGAAGTTGTCGGACAATCCTTCTTAGAGAGAAAAATTTTATGATCTATCGGAAGATAGCCCTTTTTGAAATTCTCCATGCTAAACCTCTTTAGCATAGTTTCTATATACATGGACTGGCATAACCCAAGCATCCTCTTAAATCTATCTCTATAGATCTTCATCTCTAGAATGTAGGATGCTTCACCCAAATTCTTTATGGAGAACTGAGATGATAATCAAACTTTTATTCATTGCAGTGCGAGGATGCCACTTCTAATTAAGAAAATATCATTCACGTACAAAATAAAAAATACTATTGTTGGACCATTTGTCCATTTATAAATGTAGGACTCTTCTCTATTCTTAATGAAGCCATATGTTTTGATCATCTTATCAAAATGCATGTTCTAACTCCGAGATGCTTGCTTCAATCCGTAAATAGATCTTTGATGCTTGCACATCTTGGACTCATCTGTGGATGTGAATTCTTCAGATTGTATTATATATATCTCTTCAGTCAACTCTTCATTCAGAAAAACTATCTTTACATCCATCTACTAGATCTCATAATCCAAATGGACAGCTATCGCAAGCATTATCTGAATGAATTTGAGCATTGCCATAGAAAAGAATATCTTATCATAGTCAATACCATAACATTGATGATATCCTTTGATAACTAGACAGGCTTTATATGTCTCTACCTTCTCGTCTATGCTCCTCTTCCTCTTGAAGACTCATTTACACCCAATGGATTTAATTTTTTCAGGTGGGTCAACCAATATCCATACATTATTGACCTTCATGGACTTCATCTCAGATTTCATGGCTTCAAGTCATTTCTCAGAATTAGGTCTCTGCATTGCATCCATATAGGTGATCGGATCCTCATCATTCTCATCAAGTTTGATCGGATCATAATTTTGAATCAAAAAATCATAGTATCTATCCGACTGATGCGGTACTCTAATGGATTGCCTTAATGATGTAGGTAAACTTGACACTAAATTTTATTTAATCAAATATGATTCTAGTTCAGCTACAGGTGTCGATGTTTCTCACTATTATAAAAATGGCCTATGGTAGCGCTTACTATGGCAGCAGTTTTCGAAACCACTACCATAACTCCTACAACAGTGATTTTTATTAACCGCTGTTATAAGTTGGATCTATGGCAGCATTTTTTGTAACTACTACCATAAGTCCGACATATAGCAGTGGTTACATAAAACCGCTGCCGTAGGTTGGACCTATAGCAGTGGTTCCTAAAAATTACTGCTATAGGTCGACCTATAGCAGCAGTTCATTATAACCACTGTCATAAGTCATATCTATAGCAGTGGTTCCTACTAAACCTGCAATGATGATCTCGGTGATATTTATAGTATACTATAAAAGTTTTACTTAAATCAGATATCGTTATCTTGGTCAATTTAGTATAGGTTAGTTTCAACCGTTAAATAATAAACGAATGATCAAAGAATCAAATGGTGTTCGATTATGAGATAATTTTATATATAAATGATCTTAACTACTATTTTAATCATTTTTTATGGTGGTGATTATAAAATTCAATTCATGAGATGAAGAATGATCTAAAATTATACGTCTCCTAATAATCATTCTAAAACTTCACTGGTTGTTATGCCATGCTTTTGCAATATCTGCTTAACATGAATAATTTATACAAAAATAATTTAAATTTTACTATCATCGCCATATAAAATATTTAAAATTATAACAAAAATTATTTAACTAAAAACTTATCTCATAATCAAACATCGTTTAATCCTTTGATCGCTTATTTTTAATTTAACAATTGAAATCATTTCATACTAAATTGACCATGATAATGATATTCGATTGAAGTAAAACTTTGATAGTATGCTATAAATATCATCGAGATCATCATTGTAGATTTTCAAATTTATCAGAGATCTTCATCTATCAGATCATTGCATCGTCATTCATAATCGTTGAAATCAAATTTTTCTGATCGATGAAGCTAGGACCATCGGATCGAGGCGATCTTTTATGATGATACTCTAATAATAATTATTTATATAATGAATGATGAAGATTGGCATTAAATTTTAAAATTATATAATATTTAAAAAAAAAATTATTTCTCACCTATGACAGCGGTTATCAAAAATCGCTGCTATAGATCTACAACAGCGGTTTTATAATTGCTTTCGTAGATCTATGGCAGCAGTTTTGGATAACCACTATCGTGGATCTATGGCAACGATTCGATAACCACTGCTGTAGGTTAGGTTAAAAATTTTTAAATTTTTTCTTTCCTCCCATGCGCGCTCGATCTCTCTCGCTCTCTCTCTCCCCCTCCTCTTCCTTATCGGTGAGGCTCCTCTCCCCTAATCGGCGTTGCCCCTCTTCCTCTCCGACCGGCATCGACCCTCCTCCCCCCCGACCGACGTCGTCCCTCCTCCCTTCCCGGCCAACGTTGCCCCTCCTTCCCCCTCGACCGGCGCCGCCCCTCCTTGCCCCTCCCTCTTCGCCCCCTATCCCCGACCGCCCCTTCCCACCACCTGCCACCCCCACCCAACCCTCCCACCCCTCCATCCGACCCTCCCTCGGCCCCCACGAAACCTTCCTTCCGACAAAAACCCCCTCCACCCTCGCTCGACCCTTTGCAAAATCCCACCCTCCACCACTACCACCATTCTGACCCTCCTCCGATCGAGTGCAAAGCCTCCTTCGACCTCCTCATCACTATGCCCCCCTCCCCTTGGCCCCCTATCCCCATCCGCCCTTGCTCTATCTCTCTTTCTTCTTTTTCTCTCTTCTCTATCTCACTATCTTACTTTTATTTTACTAGTTACCTCTAGTACCATCGTCCTCCTCTAGCACTATCGTCGGCGATCCTCGGAGCTTTCAGTGCGACTCACTCTTTATAACCATAGGTATAATTTTTTTTAATTTTATAGTATTATTAATTAATCATGTATATTTATAATAATTTATTAAATATTTATAATAAATATTATAAATATTTATTATAAATATTATAATTATCTGCATGCCGTAGTTTCTAGGCCGTGCCATGGTGGTAGTCTTGGGCCGTGCCATGTCGGCGGTTGTGGACTAGATCTGTCAATGGGTTGAATTCGGATTGAAATCTGGATATTCAAATTTAGACCAAATTTTAATTACTGGTATAGGATCCGAACCTGCATACTTGATGGATCTGTACTTGAGAGAGGAAGGGAGGGGTACGGCCTCGCCAGCGAGGGAGATCGAGAGAGGGAGAGTGGGAGATCGAGAGAGCGAGAGAGGGAGGGAGGGGGTCTAGCCTCGCCGACATTACTGGAAGGGATGGGGTTTGACCTTACCGGTGAGGGAGATCAAGAGAGTGAGAGAGTGAGAGGAGATCGAGAGAGTGAGAGAGGGAGGGATGGGGTTCGGCCTCGTCGGTGAAGGAGATCGAGAGAGGGAGAGAGGAAGATTGAGAGATGGAAAAGCTGGGAGGGAGGGGCTCGGTCTTGCCACCATGACTGGCGAGAGAGATTGAGAGAGGGAGAGAAGGAGTGATCGAGGGGATGGCACACAGCCGAGCCAGCTCGGACCATGATCGAGCTGGCCGGGGGAGGACCCTATCCGAATATCTCAAGCATGGAGCCGACTGTCTCAAGCACGAAACTTGCTCAACTTTCGAGTGAATAATATTTTAAATGTCACGATGTTATATTGATTAATATTCATTAACATTGCAGATCATGATGGCATCGAAATGCCATCTAGCTTTCACCTCTGCCCCTCGGTGGGTTACGCATAGTTCAGCATCCAAAGAGCAGTCGGAGCATACTCTATCCACCTCGGCATCGGCTGCTCAAGAACCTTCACCATCAGCATCTACTCCATCGATAGCTGAGCCTCTACCGTCGCAGGCATCTGAGTGTACATTTTTATTATATTAGCATAACTTTATTTTTTATATAGTATTTATATATTTACATAACATATTTACATTGTAGGTGCATCATTCAGTTGGATATTTTGCGGTCCCACATGTATGGCACATGTGTGGAACCACCAGCATCAGGTGATGGTGCAGTATGATGCGAAGGAGAGGCCGATAGGGGAGATCATGCGGTAGATGCATTACTTTTTTGGAGTGCTTGTGAGGCGGTCGGACATCATTCCCATAGAGCCTAGAGACTGACATTTGATGGATGCTACCGTCAGAGATCGGGTATGAGAGGAGATATGGGTAAGTACGTGCATCTTAGTTATATTTATGTATTTTATATGTTTACACTATATATGCTTGATTAGAATAATTTTGTAACTAATTTTTGATAAATTTATGTAGAGGAGGTACGACTTCTCCGATCATGAGAGGACTCGAGATGTCCAACTGAAGAAGATCGGAGAGTTGTACTAGGGTTACAAGGTCAAGCTCTACAGAGAATGGCTCGAGCACCAATGAGACACTCTGGAGGAGCTTGTTCCTTGGATATAGGACTGTCCTATGAGTCAGTAGGAGAGGATGGTTAGACACTAGACGAGCCAGGAGTTTGAGATAAAATTTCTAACTTTTAAATTTTTTAATATGCTTAAAATTTTATTTAAATATTTTTTATTTATTTGAATACATGTTAGACTAACTCCCATTAAAATTAGAAGATCCATGTAGCTCAGGAGTATACGCACACTTTAGGCCGCAAGTCTATGGCCAGTCATGTGCATAGAGAGATAATTAATTCTAAATCTTACTAGATAAATTAAATTCATATTTTTTATCATCTTTCTAATAAATTTATTCTTTATTATAGTTGGTGAGAGGTGGAGTGATACCCAACCATAGCAAGATCTTTCGATTCAGCCGCATGGATAAGACGGATAGGCCGATGAACGTTGCGATCGGACGTATTTTTATAAGTATTAAATATATTAGTATATATGATTAGTATTATAGCATTTCTTATAAAATTTTATTTTAATTTATAATTATAGGATCAGTTAGATAAGCTCACAAGTGAGGGCCCAGATACCTCTAGGCTCCATGACCATCTATCTCAGGTCTTGGGGCCTGAGTACTCTGGGAGGATCTGATGCATGCCTAGACACACACCGACGAGCTACTGATCCGAGGCGAGCGTCTCCTCATAGACTTTCGATGTCATCAGTTGGAAAGAGCTTGAGGAGGCATTGGCATGGATAGATCATGCTGCGATGCGGATAGATCAATCTGAAAAGCGCGCATCTCATTTGAAGGGCATCGTGAGAGACATGATGTCGACGCTCAGTACGTATTTTGGAGTCACGAGCTTCGAGGATATGTTGGCCCGCATTTTAGCTCCGACTTCGGTCCCGGCTCCTGGTGACGACGACGACGATGATGATGTAGATTTTGAAGACTTTTGATGTATTTTATTTTTTTAAAAAATATTATAATAAATTTTATTTGATAATAAAATTTTAGTATTTTAGAATAATTTTTATATTTATTATATTTTTTTATGTTATATATCCATATTTATTAGATAAAATATATAAAAAAATAAAAATTTTATTTTTTTTAATTATTCAATATCTACGACAGTAATTTTATAATCGCTGCCATAGGTTCCTGATACAAACGATGCCAACCGCTACATTAGATCTATGACAGTGGTTAAGAAACTGCTACTATAGATTATCCTTGGCAATAGTTATGTAACCACTGCTATAGATAACCTATGATAGCAATTACATAACCACTGCTACAGGTCAATCTATTATAGTGATTTATAAACCACTGCAATAGGCTATCTACGACAGCGGTTCTAACAACCACTGCAACAACTGCTACCATAGAGCTACGGTGACGGCCGCAATAGCAGTGGTTAGAAAATCACTGTCATAGCCTATGACAATGATTTTTTAGGCTACTACAATGGTTACGAACCGCTATCGTAGCCCTTTTTTGTAATAGTGTCTACCTGTTAAACTTTATCAAGTTTGATCTTAGAGGTAAGAGTTTCTTCACCAAGAAACTTTTTTTCTAAAAAGATTCTCTTAAGGCTGACGATTACTTTTTGTTCATCAGCATGGTAGAAAATATACCTTTTGATTCTTTGGGCCTATGAATGTGCACTTGTCAGACCTAGGTCCAAGTTTATCTATGATTAATCATTTCACATAAGTTGGGCACCCCCAGATCCTAAGGTGTGAAAGTTCTGGCTTACGCCTTATCTACATCTCATATGGAGTTTTAATTATAAACTTACTTGAAATCCTATTTAAAAGATAGCAAGCTGATTCAAGTGCATATCTCCAAAAAAATATTGATAAGCTAGCAGAATCTATCATGGATCAGACCATATCTAACAGAGTCTGATTTCTTCTTTCGGATACCCTATTATGCTGTGGTGTTCCTGGAGGTGTTCATTGAGAGAGAATCCCATTCTCTCCTAGATATATGAGAAACTCATCAGAAAGATATTTTCCTCCTCGATCAGATCGAAGAGTTTTAATATTTTTTCTAATTTATTTTTCAACCTCACTTCAAAATCATTTGAACATTTCAAATGAATCCAACTTATATTTCATCTGATAGACATATCCATATCTGGACAGATCATTTATGAAAGTAATGAAGTAGAGATATCCACCTCTGATACTAGTGCTCATAGGTCCACATACATTAGTATGTACTAGATCTAAGAGCTCATTGGCTCTCTCATATTTTTCAGTAAAAGATGACTTGGTCATTTTTTCAAGTAAACAAGACTCACAAGTTGAAAGTGATTCACAATCACTGACTTCGAGGATATCCTCTTGAGTCAACCTATTTATCTTGTTTTTGTTGATGTGACCTATCCTATAGTATCATAAGTAGATATCAGATACATTATCTAATCAAGATGCTTGCCAGTGAAATAGACTATACTAACAGATTGTGATAGCATGTATACACCATTATTCAAATGTCCAGAGAATATAGTAACACCATTTATAATGATATTATAAAACTCTTTTTTTATTAAAATTTCATAATTATCTCTAGCTAAAAGGCCTACAGAAATGACATTCAAAAAGAAACTAGGATAAAAATAATAATCATTAAAAATAATAGTATGAGACTCAAATACAAGCTGTAAGATTTTTAATGCTAGAACTAAAACTGGTCTACCATCTCTAACGTTCAGGAACCTCTCATCTTACTCAAATCTCATACTGACCTGCAACCCCTACAATGAATTACAAATATGGTAAAGGCTACCAGTATTCAATACCCAGTCAGTAATATCACAGATTGAGAAATTGCAAGGAGTTATCATATAAATATCTTGCCCAGCAATAGCTTGCTTCTTTTTCAGCATGTTCAGATCTAAGAAGGCAATGTACCGAGGATAGTTCCTCTTCCAATACGCCGCTTCTTATAAAAGAAGCATGCAGCTTAACTCTTATCAAGCTTTATCTTCTTGGTCTAGCCTTTTACAGATGTCCCAGCCTAAACTTACATCTTCTTGGACTTCTTCTTCTTAAAGTTCACCGCCTTCTTGGTTCTTAATGAGAACTAGAAGATGAACCTCCCACTAAGTTCACTGCTTTCTTGTGGAGCTGGTGATCCTTCTTAAAGTTCTGAAGTAACCCCAGTAAGCTGATGTAGTTAACTTCAAGCTTTGTCATTCTATAATTAGTTAGGTATGGGAGATAAGACTTGGGCAGTGAGTTTAATATTGCATCTTTTCCTAGCTGCTTATGCAAGAAAAAGCCGAGCTTGCTCAAATGCTCCATCATGTCAATCATGTATAGTACATGATCAGTGACTGAAGCTTCATCCCTCATCTTGACATTGAAGATGGTACAACTAGTTTTGTGCCTCTCAACATCATCGGATGTGCCAAAAGACTCCTCCAATACTTGAAGCATGTCTTTTAGCTGAGCTATCTCGAACTTACGACTGAACTCGTCGCTCATAGTTGTCAGTATAATACAGCATACTGTGATTCGATCACTGAGCCACTTTTGGTATGTATCTTTGACAGACCCATGTACATTTGTAGTTGGCTCCTCAGATGCTGGATCTATCAACACGTACAAGATCCATTCATACTCTAGAACAATCTTTAACTTATGGTACCATCTATCAAAGTTGGATCCCACCAGTTTATTATTGTCTAATAATGATCGGAGCGAAAGAAAAGTGACCATATCTGCATAAAAAAAAATCAAAATTTAATCAGTAATTAAAAATTAAATCTAAAGATTTAAATTTTAATTAAAATTTTTTTTCATTATTTTATTCAAATTGGTAGCCTCTACCTTCAATACAAAGAATTATCCTAATTTCTTAGTGGGTACTAAAATCAACATAGACTACACATAAGCCTAACTTGAAGGTTCTTGATCTAGGATTTTTTAGGTAGATCTTGAAACTTTTTCAAGATCTTATAGTAGAAGACTTAAATAAATCAAATATTTATTTAAATAAATATATAAATACCTAAATCTCAAATCTATTACATGATCAAGGTATGATATTAAATCAAAAATTAAAATTAAATAAAAAAAAAGTTGATCAAATCAATCTAGATCTACACTATATCAAATGCAGGTATGAAGTTTATAGATCATATCTATTATCTGAGCAAGTTATTCATTTTAACTTACTGATCCGAGCTTGAGAATGAAGTTATGAGCTGCACACGCATCCGACCTCTAGGAGTCGTCCATATAATTCTACGATCTCTTATCTGAAGTCCGATGCAAAAAATCAGTACAGCATGCTAGTACTATGTTGATCCTTTTTCGACGATCGATCCAATGCTTTCTTCTTCAAAATTTGGATTCTTCAAAATATGAAAAAGAAGATGAGAGTTTACTAATCTGAGACTCTTTCAGAAAAAACTCAAAAAAAAAGAGAAGAGATTGAAAATAAAATGGCCCTAAAAGAAGATTCTCTTCTTCTTCTCTTTTCTTTCACCTAGACACCTAGTTTGGTGCCTATGGAACCCCCATGCGCAAGGACCCTCTTTCTTTGATTTTTGCACACCACAAATCTCTCTAAAATCTCTATATTTCATGAAAAAATTAGAACAAAATTCATCCAATAAATAGAGAAAAGAAGAATCCAAGTTAGATCAAAATCCTAGACTAAGAATGTCCAAACATGGGAAGTTATTGGGGTGCCCAACTCTTGGGCGCCTCCTCCACAATTATTGGCATGGACCAGCGAGAGAGGGTGCATAAAAAAGGAGATTATTTTTATGGAATAAAAGAAGAATTAATTAAAAGAGGGGGCAGCACTCAAGAGAAAGTGTTTTGATCAATAAGGATTCTATCTCATAGAATCCTAAGTAAAACTAACTTCTCTTTTAACTTGGTCTTTCAACAAATTATCTTATGAGAAAAGGAGGAGAGAAAGAGGGCGTGAGAAGCCATGGGAGTAGAGAATTTTTATATAAGAAATAAAACAAAAAAGGCATGGGGTGTGGGGATTAAGTGGCGCAAGTGATAGGGAGATATGGGCAAACTAGGACTCCTATTTTGACTTGGTCAAAAAAGATCTTTTAACCAAATAAAATTAAGATTAAATCAACTCAATTAAATAAGACCCTAACCAATTTAAAAACTTAATTAAATTAAATTTAATTCTTATTTATTTTTTAATCAAATTAGAAAATTGGGTTAATCCGAGTCCTAGTTAGACTAGGACTAGTTTTTCTTTGCACTTGGCTTATCCAATAAACCAATTGAATTTGATCCAATCAAGCCCAAACCAAATCTAATTAAATTATATTTAATTAGACTTAATCTCAACCTATTATCTTAATTAAATAAAGTCAATTAGCAATCTAATTGCTAATCGATCCTCCTGTAACACTTGCACTAGGTTAAACACCAATCGTATTGATTGTTTAACCCTAAAATGATTCTTAATCATCGATCAACCATCCGATCAGATCGTAAGCTCTAATATGTGTGACCTCATAGGTCCGAACCTAAGTTGGTAGTATAAAAATAAATTTTTATACCAATTAAAGTGACCATCTAGCAATGATATCTGACGATCGGATAGGTCAAAGGTATAGAACACCATCCTTAGAACCCATGCAAATATAGTTTCTATATAATTCATCTCCTTGACCATAATACTCGTAGGACACCTCAGAGTTCAATTATTAACTCTGATCAAGTTATCCACACTGTATTTTAAAATATTAAATCCATCTAATGGATTATCCTGGCCAAGGTTTTGCTATATTGAAATATAGTGATACATTCTTCTCCAACTCTTGGAGTGATCAATTCCATCTTGATCACACTCTGACTTTGCAAGTACTTGATTGTGTCCAAAAGCTTTCCATTGCTGAATTAGAAATTCAGTTAGTTCAGTACCAAAGCACAGTGAGTTGCTTGCATGTTACTGAGGTGATCTTAGGTCTAAGGGCCTATATCCCATCAGAGATATTTTCGATGGTAGAATGCTCTGAAGTTGGTCACGTTCAATGATGATGTACCCATACATCTCATCTGTATAATATACTAGTGTCTCCACACTCCTTGGTTAAGAGGATAACCAACCTATATGGCATATAGCGATCTATACTCGATAGATGCTGTTATCCTAATTAATAGCCTATCATTTGGTCATGAACAAATTTAAGGACTAATCGATAAATCCTCTCTTTATTGAAACTAAACAGTCCTAAGGACTTCATTACAATAATGGAGTTCATTAGAAGATGTAAACTTATGATGAAAAAGATGCCAAAATATTTTTATTAATTAATAAATTAATTATAATTTTAAAATAGCTCAATCGTCAACAGACTGATGATTGGCTTTGGAATATAATTTCCAACAACTCTCATTTGTCCTAATGCCACTCGGCATAGTATCTAATACCCATCTTTGACTTATGGTTGTCAAACTTCTTGATCGTCAGGACTTTAGTGAAGGGGTCGGCTAGGTTCTTCTTTCCATCGATCTTCTAAAGGTTGACGTCACTACGATCTCATAGACCAAATGAAAGCGGCATAGAATGTGCTTTGTCCGCTGGTGTGCCTTCGATTTTTTTGCTTGAGTTATGGCGCCAGTGCTGTCGCAGTAGAGCAGGACTGGACCATCGATGGAGGATGCTACTCCGAGTTCGATGATGAACTTTCTCGATCATACAATTTTCTTTGCTGCATCTAATGCTGCCATATACTCTACTTCATAAACAAAGTCAACCACTATATGCTGCTTGAAACTTTTTCAGTAGACGACTCCACCATTTAGAGTAAAGATATATCCCAACACACTTTTACTGTCGTTATGGTCAGATTGAAAGTTGGAGTCTGTAAACTTCACAAGCTTCAGATCTAACTCACCATAAATCAATCATTTATCCTTAGTATTTCTCAAATACTTAAGGACGGTTTTAACCATCTTTCAGTAATTTTCTCTAGGGTCGGGCTGGTATTTACTCACCACTCCCAGTGAGTATACCACGTCTAGTCTTATACATATCATTACATATATAATAGACCCCACTGTCAAAGCATATGGGATTCTATTCATACGCTCTCTCTCTTCAGAAGTTATCGGACAATCCTTCTTAGAGAAAAATTTCTTGGCCTATCGAAAGATAGCCCTTTTTGGAATTCTCCATACTGAACCTCTTCAGCACAGTTTCTATGTATGTGGATTATGATATACCAAGTATGTTTTTAGATCTATCCCTATAGATCTTCATCCCTAGGATGTAGGATGCTTCATCCAAGTTCTTCATGGAGAACTGTGATGACAACCAGACTTTTATTTCTTATAGTATGGAGATATTATTTTCGATTAAGAGAATATCATCCACATACAAAATAAGAAATACCACTACTGGACCATTTGTCCATTTATAAATGCAAGGTTTTTCTTCATTCTTAACGAAGTCATATGTTTTGATCACTTTATCAAAATGTATGTTTCAACTACGAGATGCCTACTTCAATCCATAAATGAATCTCTAAAGCTTGCACACCTTAGACTCATCTATGGATGTGAATTCTTCAGGTTGTATCATATACATCTCTTTGATCTGCTCTCCATTTAGGAAAGTTGTCTTCACATCCATCTTCTAGATCTCATTGTCCAGATGGACAGCAATGGGAAGTATGATCCGAATGGACTTGAGGATTGCCACGGGGTAGAACGTCTTGTCATAGTCAATACCATAACATTGATGATATTCCTTGACAACTAAATGGGCTTTATAGATCTTCACCTTTTTGTCTCCGCCCCTCTTCCTTTTGAAGACCTATTTACACCCAATGGATTTAAACCCTTCAGATGGGTCAACTAATGTCCATACATCATTGACCTTCATGGAATCCATTTTGGATCTCATGACTTCTAGCCATTTCTTAGAGTCGGATCTCTGCATCGCATCCATATAAGTGATCGGATCGTCATCGTTCTCATTGGGTTCAATGGGATCACCATCCTAGATCAAAAATCTATAGTATCTATTCGAATGATGCGGTATTCTACCGGATCGTCTTAATGGTGCAAGTTCACTAGGCTTCAGATCTAATCTGATCTGATCAAATCTAACTTAGGTTCAACATTCTATGTCAGACATTCTACCTGTTGAACTTCATCAAGTTCAACCTTAGAGGCAACAGTTCCTTCACCAAGAAACTTTTTTTTCAAAAAGATTGTCCTAAGGCTGACGAACACCTTTTGTTTATTAGCATGGTAGAAATAGTATCCTTTGATTTTTTTTTAGTACCTTATGAATGTACACTTATCAGACTTAGGTCCAAGTTTATCTGTAACTAACCGTTTGACATAAGTAGGGCACCCCCAAACCCTAAGGTATGAAAGTGCTGGCTTATGCTCTATCCATATCTCATATATGATTTTAACTACAGACTTACTTGAAATCCTATTTAATAGATAACAAGTCGATTCGAGTGTATATTCCTAGAAGGATATCGACAAGCTGGCAAATTCCATCATGGATCGGATCATGTCTAACAAAGTCCGATTCCTCCTTTCAGACACACCATTATGCTGTGGTATTTCAGGAGGAGTCTATTGGGATAGAATTTCATTCTCTCCTAGATATGTGAGAAACTCATCAGAAAGATATTCTCCTCCTCGATCAGATCGAAGAGTTTTAATACTCTTCTCAATTTATTTTTCTACTTTACTTCAAACTCGTTTGAATATTTCAAAAGAATCCGATTTATATTTCATCAGATAGACATATCCATATCTGAATACATCATCTATGAAAATGATGAAGTAGATATATCCACCTCTGGCACTTATGCTTATTGGTCCACATATATCAGTATGTACTAGATCTAAGAGCTCATTGGCTCTCTCATCTTTTTCAGTAAAAGGTGACTTGGTCATTTTACCAAGAAGATAGGACTCATAGGTTGAAAGTGATTCACAATCATTGACTTCAAGGATATCCTCTTGAGTCAACCTGTTTATCCTATTCTTATTTATATGACCTAACCTACAGTGTTATAAGTAGATATCTGATACACTATCTAATCTTGGGTGCTTGTCAGTAGAATAGACTACATTAACAGGTTGTGATAACATATACACACCATTATTCAATGGTCCATAGAAAGCAGTAACACCATTCACAATGATATTATTAACTCATTTCTTTATTAAAATTTTATAATTGTTCATGGCCAAAAGGCCTATAAAAATGATATTTAAAAAAAAAATTAGGACAGAAATGACAATCACTAAGAACAACGGTATGAGATTCAAATATAAGTTTCAAAATTTTTAAAGCTAGAACTGAAATTGATCTTCTATCTCCAACGTTTAGGAATCTCTCACCTTGCTCAAATCTTCTACTGACCTGCAATCCCTACAACGAATTACAAATATGATAAGGGCTATCGGTATTCAATACCCAGTCAGTAATATCATAAATAGAAAAATTACAAGGAGTTATCATATAAATACCTTGTCCAGCAATAGCTTGCTTCTTTCTCTGCCTATTCGGGTCTAAGGAGGCAATGTATTGAGGACAGTTCCTCTTTCAGTGCCCCCGCTTTTTGCAAAGAAAGCATTCAGCTTGACTCTTATCGAGCTTGATCTTCCCGATCTGGTCCTGCACTAATGTTCCAGTCTGAACTTGCACCTTCTTTATTTTCTTCTTCTTGTTCTTCTTTCCTTTCCTAAAAGGTTGAGAACTAGAAGATGAACCTCCCACTAAGTTCACCGACTCTTTATGGAGCTGGTGATCCTTCTCAAAGTTTTGAAGTAACCCCAGTAAGCCATGGTAGTTTACCTCAGGCTTTATCATTCTATAATGAGTAAGAAAAGAGAAATAGAACTTTGGTAGTGAGTTCAGTATTGCATCTTTTTCAAGTTGTTCATGTAAGAAAAAGTCAAGTTTGCTCAAATACTCTATCAGCTCTATCATATACAGTACTTGATCAGTGATCGAGGCTCCATCCCACATTCTGGCATTAAAGATGGTGCAACTAGTCTTATGCCCCTCAACATCATCGGGTGTGTCAAAAGAATCCTCCAACACTTGGAGCATTTCATTTGGCTGAGCTATCTCAAACCTGCAATTGAACTCATCACTCATCATAGTCAGTATAATGTAGTGCACCATGGTTTGGTCACTGAGCCACTTCTGATAAGTATCTCTGACTGTTCCACGTGCATTGGCAGCTGGCTCCTCAGGTGTAGGATCCGTCAGCATATATAGAATCCATTTATGCTCTAGGATAATTTTTAACTTTTAGTATCAGCTACCGAAGTTGGATCCCACCAACTTATCATTATCCAACAATGATCGAAGCGATAGGAAAGTGGCCATGCCTGCGCAAAGAAAAACCAAAATCTAATTAGTAATTGATTCATTAAACCTAAAGATTTGGACTTTAATCAAAAGGTTTCTCCCACTATTGTATTTGAATTGGTAGCCTCTAGCTTCAATTAGAAGAATTATCCTAATTTTTTAGTGGGTACTAGAATCCACATAGACTGTATACGAGCCCAGCTTTGGTTGGCCCACCTATATACATCTAAGGATAGGTTCATAACCAATTATTTTTTTAAATAATTTTTAATAAATAAATTTTATCCCAAGCCCTAATCAGTTGGCTTTAGCCTTCTTAGAAAAGGATCCAATTAGGTCCAACCATTAACATGACCATACTTAGCCCATCCAACTAATGAATGATCAAACCCAACTTTGGTTGGCCCATCTGACCACCATTTAGAAAGATGTATCTAAGAGATCATATAATGAATGATAATTCCATCAATCAATAAGCACCAGACCTTTGGGCCTTCAATGATTATCCAACTGATGGACTTATTATCAACCACTTTAATGGAAGGCTATGATCCAGTTATCATATAACTATTTTATTTTAGAGACCTAATAATTTTAGATGATTTAATTTATAGAAGCGAGTAGGTCAGATTAACCAGCTTGTCATGATCCTTCCACTAACTTCACCAAGTCAGCTTAAGGGAGACCATTAATAGGCTGGTCTAGGAGCACCTAAATCAGTTAAACTGATTTACCTAGTTGACATAGGTAAGCTTGAATAATTAAGTGATCTGATCAAAACATAATCTCACCAAGAGGTCAGGTGAATTTGATCAGTGGAAGGGTTTGCCAAGCTTGTCTTAGACACCATAAAAAATAGTCAGGTAAGTGTGCTACCAATTAAAAACCATGTCTGATTTATCTTAGACACCAATTTATTTAATTAGTTTTAATTAGATCAATCTAACAGTTCGTGCTAGATCGCGTAGCTAAGAATCAAGTCTATCTTGAGTCTTATTAAAGACATGGACTTGACCAACTATAACTATTGCAATTGATCTAAAGAATCCTTGATCTAATCTAAGATAATAATTAATTAGATTTAATCAATTCTCTAATTAAGTCTATTCTTTAATCTAAACCTAGGTTTAACCTAATGGACCTAATCCCCACTAACCCATTAACTTAATGTGTTATGATTCATGTCATAGGATCTTCAATTTACAATCCTAGAACCTAATCAAAAAACTTCTTAATTCTTAATTAAGTTTTGGACTGAGGGTTGGGATTTGGCTTTTTAAAAATAATTTTTATATTTATAAAATATTTTTATAATATAGTTCTATCAACCAAGTTGCATGTTTGATTCATAATCAATATGCAAGTAACATAAACATGAATCTACTTTAGATGTAATCTAAACAGGTTCATGTAATTGAAATAGTTTCAATAATAATTAATCATAAATCTTTCTAGATCAAATCTAATATATTTATGAAGATTAAAACTAGATTAAAATATTTTTAATCAGATCATAAAATCTCTTAGATCTAATTTAAAATTTTATGATTAATATTTTAGATCAACACATACTAGGACAACCTATAACCTTATAGCAGGATAATCTTATGGCAGTCCGTGCAATCTAAAATATTTTATTTTTAGATCTAAAATTATTTTAAATTTATTAAATCATAAATAAAATTAGATTAAATCTAATAAATTTATGATTAGAGTCAGATCATCACGAACTAGGATAATTTATTCACTGTAAGGGCTAAACCTTATAGTAGGACAACCTTATGGCAGTTCGTGAGATCTAAATTTTTTTTTATTTTAAATTTAATAATTAAATTATAAATTAGATCTAATCTAAGAAATAATCTAAATATACATAAAAATCATGTAATAACTATCTTACTCTGATACCAATTGAAGGTTCTTGATCTAGAATTTTACAGATAGATCTTAAAACTTTTCTAAGAAAAAACTTAAATAAATTAAATATTTATTTAAATAAATATATAAATATATGGATCTCAAATTTATTATATGATCAAGATATGATATTAAATCAAAAATTAAAATTAAATAAAAAAAAAAGATTGATCAAATCAACCTAGATCTACACTACATCAAATGCAGGTATGAAGTTTATAGATCATATCTATTACCTGAGCAAGTTAGATGTTCTAACTTACTGATCTAGGCTTGAGAATGAAGTTACGAGCTGCACACATATCCGACTTCTAGGAGTTATTCACACGAGCCTACGATCTCTGATCTGAAGTTCAATATAGAAAATCAGTACAATGTGCTAGTACTATGCTGATCCTTTTTCGACGATCGATCCGATGCTCCCTTCTTTGAAATTTGGACTCTCCAAAATATAAAAAAAAAAGATAAGATTAAAAATAAAATAGTCCTAGAAGAAGATCCACTTCTTCTTCTCTTTTCTTTCACCTAGACACCTAGTTTGGTGCCTATGAAACCCCGACACCTAAAGACCTTCTTCCTCTGATTTTTGCACACCCCAAAGCTCTATATTTTATGAAAAATTAGAATAAAATTTATCCAATAAATAGAGAAAAAGAAGAGTCCAAGTTAGATCAAAATTCTAGACTAGGAATGTCCAAACATGGAAAGTTGTTAGGGCGCCCAACTCTTAGATGCCTCCTCCATAATTATTGGCGTGGACCAGCAAGGGAGGGTGCATAAAAAAAAAAGATTATTTTTATGGAATAAGAGAATAATTAATTAAAAAAGGGGGTGGCACTCAAGAGAAGGTATTTCGGTCAACAAGGATCCTATCTCATAGAATCCTAAGCAAAACTAACTCCTCTTTTGACTTAGTCTTCCAACAAATTGCCTTATGAGAAAAGGAGGAAAGAAAGAGGGCATGAGAAGCCATGGGTGTGGAGAATTTTTACGTAAGAAATAAAATAAAAAGGGCATGGGGCATGAGGACTAAGTGGTGCAAATGATAGGGAGTCCTAGTCACCTAGGACTCCTATTTTGACTTGGTCAAACAAGATCTTTTAACCAAATAAAATTAAAATTAAATCAACTCAATTAAATAAGACTCTAATCTATTTAAGAATTTAATTAAATTAGATTTAATTTTAATTTATTTTTTAATTAAATTAAAAAATTGGGTTAATCCGAGTCCTAATTAGACTAGGACTAGTTCTTTCTTGCACTTGACTTATCTAATAAATTAATTGAACTTGATCTAATTAAGTCCAAACTAAATCTAATTAAATTATATTTAATTAGACTTAATCTCAGCCTATTGGCTTAATCAAATTAAGTAAATTAGTAATTCAATTGCTAATCGATCCTCCGCAATACTTGCATTAGGTTAAATACCAATCGTATTGATTGTTCAATCCTAGAATGATTCTTAATCATTGATCAACCATCTGATCAGATTGTAAGCTCTAATGTGTATGACCTCATAGGTCCAAATCTAAGTCGGTAGCATAGAAATAAAATTTTATATCAATCAAAGTGATCATCTAGCAATGATACCCGACGGTCGAATAGGTCAAAGATATAGAACACCATCCTTAGAATCCATACGGATATAGTTTTCATATAATTCATCTCCTTGACCACAATGCTCATAGGATACCTCAAAATTCAACTGTCAACTCTGATCAGATTGTTCACATTATATTTTAAAATATCAAATTCATCTGATGGATTATCCTGGCTAAGATTTTGCTAAATATAGTGATACATTCTTCTCTAACTCTTGGAGTGGTCAATTCCATCTTGATTACACTCCGACTTTGTAAGTACATGACTGTACCCAAAAATCTTTCGTTGCTGAATTAGAAATTCAGTTAGTCCGATATCAAAGCATAGTAAGTTGCTTGCAAGTCACTAAGATAATCTCAAGTTTAAGGGATACTTATATCTATATCCCATCAGAGATATTCTCGACAGCAGAATGCTCTAGAGTTGGTCACGTTCAATGATAATGTATCCATACATCTCACTTGTATGCCATACCAGTATCTTCACACTCCTTGGTTAAGAGGACAACCAACCTATATGGCATATAGCGACCTATGCTCGATAGATGCTGTTGTCCTAATTAACAGCCTATCATTTGGTCATGAATAAATTTAAGGACTAATTGATAAATTCTTTCTTTATCAAAACTAAACAGTCCTAAGGACTTCATCACAACAATGGAGTTTATTAGAAGATGTAAACTTATGATGAAAATGATGCCAAAATATTTTTTTGCTTTTAAAACTTGTGATGAAACTTGTGATGTAAACTTGCATGAATGGCCATGGTGCAGCGATGGATGTTAGTTGGCTGGCCAGTTGATGTTGAATATTGGCATACTTCTAACATGGATCGCATCTTCGAACAAAATCAATTGCATCTTTTTTCATGATGGGCCAATAATATCCTTGTCGTAGAATTTTGTAGGCCAAAGACTTGCCCCCTAAGTGATTTCCGCAAATTCCTTCATATACTTCTCGAAGAGCATAGTCGGCATTGGTTGATCCCAAGCATTTGAGTGCAAGTAGTGTGAATGACCTCTTGTAAAGATGTCCATTCATCAATATATATTATGAGGTGGTCCATCTAAGACATTTTGCTCTTGATGGATCTTCGGACAAGATTTCATCGATGAGATATTAGATGATCAGATCCATCTAGTTTGGTTCTTCATTTATTTGTAACACCTCTTCAACCCTATCAATACTCGGCTATTCAAGGTATTCGATGAAAATCTAGCCAAGAAGAATAGAAGAAGTCATCGCGAGTTGAGAGAGTGCGTCGGCTTGAGCATTCTCTGATCTTGGGATATAAGGGATCTCAAAATATCCAAAAGTCAATGTGGGATCTTTTACCTTCTAAAGATATTTCGTCATAGTTGGGTCTCGAGCTCCGTATTCATTCTTGACTTGTCTGGTTATTAGTTGAGAGTCGATGAAAATCTTCAAATTATTAATGTTGAGGTCCATAGAAATTTTCAAGCCGACTAACAATGCTTCATATTTAGCTTGATTATTTGATGCTTTAAAATTAAATCGAAAGGCATGTTCATTGACTGTCACTTCAAAATTGATAAGGATGAGTCTAGCTCCACTTTCTTGGGAGTTGGATACCCCATCGACATGAAGTATCCATGTCGAATCAAATTTGACCTTGGAGCTTTTCGCCATTCTTGAATTATCATTGGATTCTTGCCGCTCCGACCTATCGTCGGATACGATGTATTCAGCAACAAAATTGGCTAATACTTATGCCTTCATTGATGGTCGTGGATAATATTGGATCTAAATTCGTTGAGTTTGATTGTCCATTTTTCCATTCGATCGAAAGTATCCAGTCAGTGTCAGATAGCCTTCAATGGTTGATCGGTTAACACCACGATCAAATGGACTTGAAAATATAGTCGAAGTCATTGAGTCGATATAATCAAGGTATAGATCATTTTTTTTGCTTTTAAATATCGGATTTTTGCATTGTGAAGCACCTTGCGGTGTAATAAATAGGTCATTAGATTTGGTTCTCATCTTCTCAAATAAGAACCGAACTGACCGCTTCTGTAGATGTAGCCATGTAGAGATATAATATCTCTCCCACCTCAAGTTTTGCAAGCAGTGGCAGAGACATCAAATACTTTTTCATATCGTCAAAGGATTATCGACATTCATCCGACCATGAAAAATTCTTCACTTGCCATAGAATTTTGAAGGGAAGACACTTGTTAGTTAACTTTGAAATGAATCGACTGAGTGCAGTAATCCTTCCATTCAGTTGTTGTATCTTTTTTTTAGAAGTCGGATGCTTCATCTTGATGAAGACCTTGATTTTCTCAAGGTTGGCCTCAATTTTGTATTGCAAAATAAAAAATCTGAGAAATTTGCTGGCAGTTATGCTGAATGCATACTTAGTTAGATTTAAATTCATCTGATATCATCGTAGTATACCAAAAGCTTATTCTAAATCTCGGACATGATCGCTAGTCTGAGTACTTTTCACCAGCATGTCGTCGATGTAGACTTTCATGTTTTAGCCGATTTGATCTTTGAATACCTTGTTTATCAGTCGTTGGTAAGTCACTCTGGTATTTTTTAAAATGAATGGCATTACTTTATAATAGTAAATGCCTTTGTCGGTTATGAAGGCAGTATGCTCCTCATCTTCTAGCACCATCCAAATTTGATTGTAACTTATGAAGGCATCCATGAAGGTTAATAGTCGGTGTCCTGATGTTGCATTGACTAGTTGATCAATCTTTGGTACAGAAAAGATATCCTTTAGGCAGTCTTCGTTTAAGTCAGTATAGTCGATGCAAATTCACCATTTTTTATTAGCCTTTCTCACCATCATAATATTTGCAAGCCAGTCAAGATAATGAGTTTCTCTAATGAAGTCGGCAGCGATGAGTTTATCTACCTCTTCATCGATGGCCTTCTATCTCTCGAGGGTGAAAGGTCTTTTCTTTTATCTCACTGGCTTGATCTTCGAGTCGATATTTAATCAGTGAGTTATTACTTTCGAAAGAATTTCAGGCATGTTGGTTGCCAACCAAACGAATATATCAATATTTGCCCTCAGTAGATCTATTAGTCGATTTCGTTCTTGTTTGGTCAACTGTGATCTGATTGAAACAGTCTTCGTCGAATCTATTTCTTTTAAGGAAATAAGCACCAATTGTTTCATCAGTTCTCTCCTCTCTTCATTTTCTCTTTGATTGAGTTTGTCGATTGTCAGAGGGTCTTCGAGTTTAGTGCCTTTTTTGGAGATCATAAAGCAATGTCGAGCTAGTTGTTGATCTCCATGCATTTCGCCGACTCTTTGTCAGGTAGGAAATCGAACTAGGAGATGGAAAGTTGACACTACCGCTCTCAGTGCATTGAGTGTAGGTCGTCCGAGTATGGCAATATAAGCCAAAGGAACTTGGACAAATATAAACGTAGTAAGAACGGTGCTTTGTTATGGTTCGGTCCCTATGGTGAAGGGGAGAATGATTTCTCCTTCCACATTGACTACGTCTCCGATGAAACCAACTAAGAGTGTTGAGACTTTTTTAAGTCAATCAATCGATAATCGTATTTGAAAGAAAGTCAAGCAAAGAAATACATCAATCGACCTATCATTATCCATAAGGATTATTTTTTACATCGTAATTAGCTATCATTGCCGACACAATGGTGGTATCATTATGGAAAGTTTGAATTTTCTATACATATCATCATCTGAAAAAGAAACTATATTATCTTCACGATGTTTTTTGGTCGATTCTTCTTCGGACATTGTCCTCCAGTCTCTCGACCATCCCAAAATCATGTTGATGACTCTCGTTATTGGTTGATTGTCGTTCGGTTCCTCAAGTTGGTGCTAAGGTTGTCGATCGATGGGAGTCTGAGTCGAGGGATCGCAACGATATTTGCCAAGGTATCGTCGGTGAATCATGATTTCAATTTCATCGTTAAGTTGGATGCACTATTCGATATCATGACCATGATCATAGTGGAATCAATAGTACTTCTTTCGATGGTGACTTTTTGGCGATGCTTTCATTGGTGGAGAGCATCAAAGATATTCTGCTCCTTCAATCTCTATTAAGATTTGGGCCCGAAGAGCGGATAACGGAGTGTAGGAGTCATATTTCATGCCATAATTGTTTGGTCTCAAACTCCATTAAAATGGTGAAGCTTTTCGATCAGTCGGTTGCCGACTTGAGTCAGTAGAAGCTCCACTCCTCTTTTATTTTTTTCATCTAATCTTTTTCTTCTGCTTGGCGCCGATCAAACGCACCTTCATCTGCACGAATGTGCTTAAACGTGCACTCCATAAGTTCAGCATATGTCCGAGAGTGGTTCTTATCCAGAGAGTAGGTGAACCAGGATCCTCTCAGATCTCTTTTCATGGCTGAAATGGCTAAGTCTTTGTTGAGGTCCTTGACCTCAAACATGGTAATGTTGAAATGCGCCACAAAGCTTCTCAACACCTCTCCTTTATTTTGCTTGATGGAGAAGAGACTATCAGATGTTTGCAGCATTCTTAAGCTGGTGCTGAAATGTGCCATGAACAAGCTTTCTAGCTGCTTGAAAAAAGATATGCTTTTCGGTTGGAGCTTGGAATACTAAACTTGAGCAACTTTCCGAATAGTTACCAGAAAGCCTTTGCAAAGGAGAGAATCGGAGGCCTCCTGAATCATCATGAGAGTTTTGTAACTCTATAGATGATCGATCGGATCTATGGAGCCATCATATCGCTCTATTTGTGGCATCTTAAACCAAGACGGAATTGCTTCATCCATAGTTTATCGAGAAAATGGGGGAGCAATGTAAATGCTGAGATCACTAGGACCCCTCTGATTGTTCACTTGTAGTCAGGCGAGTTTGCGATTGATTTTTTTGAACTTTCGTTCATAATCATCGAGCCGCTGCTATTATGAATATCTAGGGATAGAATCCCCTGAAGAAGTCGAAGGTGAAGAAGTCGACGGTGGATGCGGTCCCTTTTCTTTATGAATATTGCATCGAAGGGAAGGAAAGACAAACCGTCATGAATGGCGGGTAGCATGATGTGAGTGCCAAGATGGGGATACTTCGACCCGACAAGAATGTCGTGTCGATCATCGCTCCAGTGAAGGAGACAAAGTCACCATGGAGAATGGCGACTATGCCTAGATGGCACTGCATGCACCAACGGCTCTTCCATCACCACCAGTTGCTGTTATTGTTGGAGGCTGTGCACTGCCTCCATCAGCTATTGCATCAATATAGCAAGTTGTTAAGTTTGACCATCCGCCGTAACAGCCGGACGCGAATGTAATCAAAGTAGAGAATTGGTGAACAGAATAATCAAAGTAGAATTAGGCACAGTGTAGCCCAGAATTCTCCTACCAAAGTGTCTGGTTTACTTTTCTTTTATAGGTGAACTACTAGTAACCATTAGCAACGATTAGAAGTCATGGGGGTCCTACTTATTTTGGAATGATGGAGATAGTTAATGCCCATTATGTGATCATGAAGAGTCCATTACATATATTTTGCATCGAAAATGTAGGTTGTACTAGGAAATTTTTGCTGCAAAAATTTTTTTGCTTTTTGTGGCAAAATTTTGGTCGCCACGAAAAATGTTTCATAAGAGTCCCATGCATAGGTTTGGCAGAAAACATATTTCTTTTATTGATGATTGAATTTTTGCTACAAAATATTTATGGAACACATTTATCGATGATGCTTTTTCACCGGCA
>QRFJ01000001.1:145403-180784 GCA_006176705.1 Cocos nucifera | reverse complement strand
ACATGCAAATATTTTTTCTAAAATTTATTGCACCTTTCTTTTCCTTCTTCCCATTTTTCCATCTCTTTTGTCGATGACTGAATTTTTGCCAAAATACCTGATGGGATACAGGGTTTGCTAGTGATGCAGTTTTCGCGAGAAATTTTTTAATAGTTTCACTTCTTTCTTTTCCTCTCCCATTTCCATTCTTTTATTTGGTATTGGATTTTATTGCAAATTATATTGTGGACAATATTGCCGTCAATATTTTTCGTCATCGAAAATACTTCTATTAGTGGACTGAATTTTCGTTGCAAAATATTATTGTGACACATTTTGTGCAAGCTTTTTCATCGATAAAACATATTTTTAAACTTTGATTTTTTTATTCCATCTCTTTTATTTTCCCATCTTTTTACTCACGATTGATTGTTCACGCAAAATATCTGTGGACCAGCATTTTCGCAATTTTTTTTGTGTTGCGTAAATTTCTTTTTCTAAAATTTGACTTTTCTTTTTCTCTCCATTTTTTCTCCATCCTTTCCTTTTCTCCTCCTTCCCCTCTGGATCACTGATTTCTCTTCCTATCTTTCTTTTTTCTCTCCTGAGACTACCTCAATGCCCTAGATCGATCAAATGTCGAGCCGTCTTTCGTGCCACCAGAGGCTTCGCTGTCATCAGATAGGTAGCTCTCACTCCTAGACTCCCAAAGCCTCATTGACGATAAGCCGTCCACCGGTGGATATCCCTAGCGAAGATGACCCTCATCTCTCGAACATGTAAAATCGCAGAATGATTATTCTATTATAATCCCATGATTGATTTTTGCTTTCCAATGCCGCTATCTTGAATAAACTATTTTTCAAGAAAGATGGCATGTCGACTCACAATCACATTGTGGTCTTCTGGAATGTAGAAATAGTATCCTAATGACTCTTTAGGATATCCTATGAATCGAGCTCTAAAGGACCTAAACTCTAACTTGTCCGCTTGTTGTCTTTTGACATGAGCCGGACAACCCCAAATTCTGAGATGACTCAGACTTGGTTTCTTACCGTGCCATATCTCATACGGTGTGGTAGGAACGGTCTTAGAGGGAACCCTATTCAGTAGATAAATTGAAGTTAACAATGAATGTCCCCAAAGAAAATCAGGGAGGTCTGTGAAGCTCATCATGGATCGAACCATATCCAATAGAGTCCGATTTCTCCGTTCTGAAACCCCGTTGAGTTGAGGTGTTCCTGGTGGAGTCCATTGAGAGACTATGCCATTTTTCCTTGAGATAGTCTAGGAATTCCTTGGCTAAGGTATTCACCTCCTCGATCTGATCGAAGAACCTTAATGGGATTTTTCAGTTTATTTTTCTACTTCATGTCTGAATTCTTTGAACTTTTCAAAAAGCTTCAGACTTGTGTCTCATAAGATACACATACCCATACCTAGACAGATCATCGGTAAAGGTAATGAAGTAGACAAAATTGCCTCTAGCCGGCACATCAAATGGGCCGCACACATCAGTATGTACTAGGGCAAGGAGATCTGTGGCCCTCTCCCCATGTCCAACAAAAGGGAGTTTAGTCATTTTGCCTTGAAGACAAGATTCACAAGTTGGATATGACTCAAAAGTCAATGGACTCAATAGCCCATTTTTCTCCAATTTGTTGATCCTATCTTCTGCTATATGACCTAATCTCAGGTGCCATAGATATCTATCGTTTGGACTATCCCTAGGTCGTTTGGCATTCACGTTTTGCTCGATAGTTAGAATAGGTACATCAATATGTAGCTGATAAAGACCATTAATAAGGAAAACCATTTGCAATTTTATTTCTTTCATAAAGAATGTTACAATGGTCCTTAAAGAAGGTAATCACATAAGCCTTCTTGTGCTAAGCATGAAACAGAAATCAAATTCCTGCTAGCTGCAGGCACATAATAACAGTCTTTTCAAAACTAAGTCTAAACCAGATGGTAATCGAAGAGGGTATGTTCCCACGGCTACTGCAGCAACTCTTGCTCCATTACCGATGCGTAGGATCATGTCTCCATCCCTCAGCCTCCTGCTATCCTCAAGACCCTGCATGGAAGTGCACAGATGAGCACTAGAACCAGAGTCAAGCACCCAACTGGATGCAGAAGAAACCGTAAGGTTAGACTCAATAACGAGCATACCTCCAGAAGGACCTTCCTTCTTGTTCTTTCAGGGTGGCCAGGTAAGTAGGGCAGTTCCGCTTCCAATGGCCGTCGCTGTTGCAATGGAAAATACTTTCCTTTGACATCGGACCTTTTTCTTCGGCTCTGCCTTCTTCTTCTTTGATCCTTCCACCTTTCTGCTTTTTCACAGACTTCTTTTTCTTTCCATAAGACTTTCTTTTGGAAGAAGTCCGTTCCATAGCAAGAACTGAGCCTTTAGAACCTTTCATAGAAAGCTCAGCGGTAACCAGCATATTCATTAATTCGGCCAAGGAATTTTGAAGTTTATGCATGTGGTAATTCATGATGAATTGCCCATATGCATCAGTCAAGGATTGCAGAATAATATCATTCTGCAGGTCCAAGTCCAACTTCACACCGAGCTTCTCAAGCTCTTCCATGTCCTTGATCATTGTCAGACAGTGATCTTGGACTGACTGCCCATCACGCATCTTAGCCTTAAAAAGTCATTTTCGTGACTTGATATTTGGCTGCGCGACTCTGTTCACCAAACATCTCCTGCAGGTGAGCCAACATTTGGCGAGCAGTCCCGATATCTTCATGTTGGCGCTGGAGCTCATCAGACATCGAGCCCAACATGTAATATCTGGCCTTATTATCTTCGTCTATCCATTTTTCCAGAGACGCTCTCTGTTCAATGGATGGACGGCTGGTAAGGTGGGAGGGTCCTGGTCCAAAACATGGGTTAACTTCTCTGAACCCAAAACTAATTTTGTAGTTCCTGAGCCAATCTTTATAATTGGGTCCAGTCAGTCTATGTGTGTCCAGGATACGTGCCAATGGGTTGGACGCAGACATTTTCCTGTAGAGAGTCAAAGATTCTAGTTAGATACTGTAATTTTGACTTGACCAATTTATTTAGGAATTTTATTTTTAAACAAATTAGCTCCCACTATTTTCTCGGATCCCTACACTCCCTCTGTAGAGATGCAAAAATCTCCACGATTAATGATTTCTAGTGGGTGGTGCGGTCTCACCAACTGACTCATCACCTCACCTAACAGTTATTGGTGATGGGTTAGCCAATGAGTGAACAACTCTTGTTCAATGATTCTCTAATCATGGTGCACCCAAACTTGGTCTCTAATTCATGAATCTCACCGTATCCGGAATATTGATCCACTCCTTAGTTAAGTCAGACCCACCATTTGCATAGACTGGGATTCCTAATTGAGTCTCTCACCGTATCCGAAATATTGAGCCCAACTCATCCTCCAGCCCATAGCATCCAATGCCTAATAGACATGGTTGCATCTTTCGGTGCAACTGAGCCACTGTATCCAGCCGAGAACAATCAACCCCGGGAAGGGCCCGCACATCTACAATGGTGGAAGACCTCAGACTTAATCTTTTCTTAGGGAGAATTGATTCAGGTCTCATTAAACTAGACTTGGTCATAGTCATAACAATTATGACTAACCTAGTGGCATGGGTTAGCTCGGATTATTGACCACCTCAGATCAGAACTGTGTCAACAGATATGGCCAGGTAAGTGAGACCGGTGGAAGGAATATGCCATTAACTCGTACAAGAATGCATTCAGGTCGAGTAGCTTCCAATTAAAAACCAGTCGGTCGTATGTGCCAAACTTACCTTAGACACCAAATTGTTGAGTCAGAACCAATTGGGTTAGCCTACAATCCAGACTCTAACCTCTGAGCCTAATTAGGTCTTGCTTGATCGTGACTCGATCTTGACCCAGACTTAATCCTATTAGGCTGGTCAATTTAAGCATTGTTGATCCCATCTAACCAACTCTTGATTCGGTTTGATCAACCGCTTAGACCTAATTGAGCTACCCAAGCCCGAACCCAGTATTATGAATATGTCTTAGATCTAAAATTCTCAATTTTAGACCTAATTAATATTCCATAATCTTAATTTTTTAATTAAGTAGGGTTCATAAATAAAATATGCACAATAAATCCTAGGGTTTCAGGATCTAGGGTTTTGCAGAAAGTAAGTTTTGGGTTTCTGATTAAGGACGAACACGCAGCACCCCTACACATCATAAGAACACCCCATCGAATGGGAAGAGAGGGCCTTTAAACCCTTCTTCGTTCTTATGACCGGACGGCCAAGAGGAATGCCTTAATCAGGAACATGCAATACTACAAAATAGTTTTAGATCTATATCATATATCTCATATACAAATTAGATCTAATCATGGCATATTTTGCATACATCTCATGTATCGAATCATGCATATTTTTCAGATCTAAATTATCTCATAATAATCTAAAAAATTAGATTTAAATTGATCTAATCAAAATAAATTCTAATCTAGACAATTATGTAGAACTATTCTACAACTAGTCTAGACATGCATCAATCATATCTCATATGATATTTAAAATTAAATAATTTTTATTTTACTATTTTTTAGATATTATTATAACATTATAATATCAAAAAATAGTAAATAAATAGATCTAAAATATGATTTAATCAGATTAAATTAAAAACATGTAAGACTATTCTATAGAACTATTCTATTTTAGAACTAGTCATGCATATTTTCTAATCTTAGATCCAAATTCATTTAATTTTAATTTTTTCTGATTTTAGATCTGATCACATCTCATGTGACATCTAAAATTATTTATTTTTAATTAAAATAAATTTAAAATTAGATCTAAATACTTTTAGAACCATGGCTCTGATACCAGTTGAAGGGAAAATCCTGATTTTTTGGACCAGGTTCGTTCAGATCTGATCAAGAGATATATTTCTTTTTTCTTTGATCCCAATCAGATCTTGATATATTTTAGATCTAATTCTTATTATTTTAATAAATTAAAATAAAATTAGATAAATTAAATCAAATTTAATTTACCTTGATTGGGTAATCCTATTACCCTGTTGATGATCCTGTAATGCAGCGGAAGGTTCTGGATCTAGCCACGCAAGTGCCTGGCCTCTACCGGTATCCACTCGGGCTGGATCTAGAGATCCTCTTCTTCTCTATCACATCTCCAAAAATTAGATCTGGATCTGATCTGGAGGATCTTCAAAACTCCTTTTGAAGATCAGCAGTCGTCCTTTGCAGCAGCGCAGCCTTCTTAGCTTTTCAGTCGCCTTTTTTTTTTGATCTGGATCGCACCAACCAAAAAATCCAAAACTCCTTTTGGACGTGGAGAGGGAAGGGAGAAGGTGGGTTTGGCATGGAGAAAGAGGGGAGAGGCAGCCTTGGGGCATGGGGAATTGTGATTTAATTCAAACTTTGAGTTGGGCGCAGGGTCTTATTTATAGACTAAGCAGTGATCCAACTCCTCTTCTTCCCAACCAATCACAACCCTTTGTGAAATCAGATCTAAATCTGATTGGTGGGAATAGAGTCCCCTGGATTCCTCCTTAGAGGGTGCCTAAGACCAGTCAAAGTTGGTTCTTAGAAGAACTCTAATTGGAATCCAAAAAGGAGATGGAGTCCTTGTCCAACAAGGACTCCTAGGCGCCTCCAACTTGGGCACACGCCAAGGGTGGCGTGCGCCCTTCTCCTTGCCAGGTTCTGGCAGGGGGACAGGCCCCCACCAGCTCTCCAATAGGTGCATGACATGTGGTCAAAAGTCAAAGTGTCAATGGTCAACGTTTGACCAGTCAAAGGTAGACTTTTGACCAAAGTCAAAGAACAAGAAATGGCAGGTGACCAAAAATGGCAGGTAATGTCTTACAAAATAAGACAACCTTTTCTGACTTGGACAACCTCCAGTCAGACCATATGAAGGCCTCTGATTGAGCACAAACTCCTTTGGCTCAGATAGGACAACTTATTTATGATAGTAAAAGAAGAACGTTAGGTTCAAGCGAGTGCTAGCACGATTTCCTTGAACCTAATTGAATCTCATTCAGATCAATTGAACTAGATCAGTTCAATTGATGATCACCAGATTCAAACCCTTGTTTGTGTGACCCAGTTAGGTTCAGTTCTGTATGGTAATGGGATATGTCATGATCTCTATCATCGACATCATCGAAACTCCTTTCGATGGATCAGAACTCTTCTGATTCGAACAGCTAGAATGATCGATCATCTAAATCATTCTAATTGCTCCCAAAATCCACCAGTGACACCTAGCAGTATATGGTGGCAACCCATCAGAGCTGAATGCGAACCTCTTGGTGCAGCTACCTGTGTGATTCAGTTCTTCTATCTTGAGCCCCGATCAGATTAGGGTTAAGGTGAACTCGTCAAACCCTAGTCTCTGTCATATGATGTAATCATTCGATTCGAGTCCAATGTGAAAATCTAAATAGAAACTCTTTCTATTATTTCACTCTGCCATGGCCATGGGCTTCTGGACTTGATTCTCATGATCATCATAGGGCTGCTCCTCTACCACCGAGGTAGATAGATTCCATCTTGATGCAATCCAGTTCCTACAATGAACATGCTATAGCCAACATACACCTCAGGGTTCCATATGGCTAGGAGACCGAGTAATGGTGTAGTCAAACTATAACACCCTCAAGGTGAACTGCCGATGCATCTCAGGTCAAAGAACCAGACACACTACTGCAGCATCGAGTCAGTCATTGACGAGAAGGTAGACTCCCTAATGACTACTCGAGGTGGTCACGCTTAGTGCCCTCGTTCTCTAACGAGTACCTATACTCTCGCTCCGGTGTCTTCACACTGTAGACTCAAGACTCATCTACTAAAGAGAAGCGATTGTACACCAACCTTTCGGATCAATCACCATCCTCGTGATAATCCTATGGTTGGGAGCATTTTATGAGTTAACAATGATTATTCATGTCTTAAATTTTTAACTCTTGAAAATATGAATTATCATTACCATTAACTCAAAGGATGTATCACAGACACTAAATATACATATGTGATAGAAAATAACCTATTTTACTGATATTAGTCAAAATTATAATTTTGCCTCTAGAAGTGTATTACAAGTGTCAGCCAATTCTGACTTCTAGGGCACATATATCTAACACTTTCACCCCAAGTTTGTCGAAAACTTGTAAAAAAAATAAAATATAGAATATAGAAATTTAGAACAAAACAAAAACTCAAAAATAAACTCTTTGATACCAGAGAGTTGCTGTTGAATTGCTTGAATGATGTTTCAACTTTTCTTGAATGATGCTTGAGAGGATGTGGAAGATGTTGGAGATGATTACTCTTGAAAGCTCTCTAGGTTCTACTTAATTTTCTCTTCTCTTTTCTTTCTTAAAGATATTCAATGATGCTCTTACAAATTTGAATGATTCATACATTAATCTCCTTAATCTTACTTCCTAAAAGTCTCTCTAACTTTTAATAGTCTTGGAGTTTGCTGGAGAAGAAGTTCTGGCCATTGGAAAGCTTAAAATAGCTATTGAAACCAAAAACTAGTCATTTGAGATATGCAAAAAAACTAGTTGTTACTACTGATCCCATGCCAAGGATCGACTATAATTTCTTTAACATCGACTTGAGCTGCTCATGAGTCGATTTAACTACTTCAGGAGTGGACTTGATCTCAAAGTCTAAAAAATTTGTATTCTATCTTTTATTGATAGATCAGTTCGCCACCTTTATGAGTCGACTTAATCTATTAGAGTTGACTTGAGCTCTTCTAGGGTCGACTCAAATTGAAAATTCTAAAAATATAGTTCTCTATTTTCTCTAAGAAGTCGACTTCTGAACTTTCTGAAACTTAAAATCTCTCTATTTTTTATCTATTTCAATTCAGGAGTCGGCTCCTAGCTTTTATGGATCGACTTCATTAAGTCAGAAACTTGAAAATCATCTTGAGTTCCTTTGATGACTTAGCTTCTTTTAAGAAAATCTTTTTTTATGGATGAATCCTTCAATTTAAACACATAAAAAATCCTATATTCATTTTTAAAATATATGATTAGACTCATAAATATTTAATATTTTATAATCATCAAAATCAATCATAAAATCAACATGTTTGATTATATAATGATGATAATCCTATGTAGTAGCAATCTTAAATATCAACTATACTCTTCAAATCACTACTCAAGCCACTAATGAAAAATTTGTCCTAAAAGTTAAGTATCCAAGATCACCTTAGGATCGTAATTATGGGCAAAAATTAATTTTGAAATAAAAATATTCCTTAGTTCAATAAGAAAAATTGGTATATCAATATTTATAATATATTATATGAATAATACATATATTATATTGACATTATATATATCATATGATATAGATTATATTATAATATAATATTAAATAGATATTACCATATTATTATTTAATTATAATTTAAAATTAATATAGAAATATATCATTATACTTCATATTTATATTATAAAATTATTTAATATATTACTTCTATTTACCTTATTTTTCTAATCAAAATAAATATTAATATTAAATAATATTTTTTTATAAATATAAATAAAAATATTAATTTATAATAATAATTAATATTTTTTATAAAATTAATAATTTATAGAATTAATAGATATATTTTATAGAATATATGAAGAGTAGTTTTGTCGTTATATAATCATTAATCATAGGTTGTCATGGAATATCAAATAAATTATTTATAAATATTTATAATTTTTTTAATACTTAAAATATAGTATATTAAATATTATGATATTATGAATTAATTTTGTAATATAAAGATTATCAGTGTTTTAAGATAGATTATTTTTTTTGGATCATCTTACGGTAACATAGAGTAACTTGCTCCTTGTAGGCCGGCACTATTTTTAGGAGTTTCTGGAAGCTGTAGAATTTTTTTTTTTTTTTGGTACAATGCGAGCTGAAGACTTTGAAAGCTACTCCAGTAACGGGGGGCCACGTTTCAGACTAGCGTTATCTCTTGAAAAGTCCTCCGGAATTCTTGAATATCGTCCTATGAATATATTTATTTTACGCAGGAGGGCGGCGTAAGAAAAGTGACGTCGCGTAGAGTGGTGGCCACGGAAGAAAAGTGACGTCGCGTGGAGTGGTGGCCACCAAATCTGTGGCCACCAAACACCAAATCTTCCATCCGGATAGAACGGTCAACGGATCTGATTCAATTCAAAATATGAATATTTAGATTTGAATCAGATCCTTAATTATCCATATTGGATCCCAACCAAAATATCTGATGAATCTGACTTTGAAATATCAGACTAGATCTTAATAAATTTTGGATATCCAAACTTGATTCCAAAATTTGAAACTAAAAGAAAGATTAAGATTAAGAGAGAGAGAGGAAGGAGTTCGCTCATTCATCGAGATTGAGTGAGAGAGGATTTAGCCATCGATGAAGAACATTGAGAGAGAGAGAGGAAGAGACTGAGAGAGAAAGAGAGGAAGATTGAGAGACAGAGAGGAAGAGAGGGAAGGGGCAACGAGCAAAGCCACGAAGGAATGCCAGAAGAGCCGCAGGGAACGCGGCTGTATGGAGGTGCCAAGAGAGCTGTAGGGGTGTCGGAGGAGCCATGGGAGGGCACGGCCGTGCGGGGGAGCCACAGGGAGGTTGGACGGTGTGACGCATCGTAGCCGGGAGAGCCGCAGGGAGTCGCAGTGAGATTGAGAGAGGGAGAGAGTCCGATCGTCGGCGAGAGAGATCGAGAAAGGAAGAGAGGGAGATGAGAGAAGGAGAGAGGGAGGGGGTCGGCCGCTCGTCAGTCGAGTGAGATCGAAAGATGGAGAGAGAGGGAGGGGATCCAGTGAGAGATTGAGGGAGCGAGGGATCCGACGAGGATGAAAGATCGAGAAAGATCTAAGGAAAAGAAAATTTTTTTTATTATTTTTAATATATATATTATTTTATTATTCAAATTTTAAGTTTATCGGATCTGAATATTAAATATTTAGATTCTATTTATTTATGTTATATTTTATCGAATTTAAATTTAAATTTGAATAAATAAATTTAATATTAATATTAAATTCGAATTCGTCGGATAAATATCCATGCATGTTATATCTGAATTCATCGTTGATAGCTATACATCTAGAATTGTTTATGGGACCACGTACTCAGTTCTAAGTAATGGCATGACTTCCGTAGATGACGGCATGGATGGGGTTAAAGATGAGATAACCGATGCGGCGGCGCGCCAAGTTTGAAAGCTCAACGATTAGCGTTGAAAGATTAGTCCGGGGACCATAAGGACGTCTCCATCAAGGCGGGTGCATTCATTTGCCCTATAATTCGGTATGCGTGAAGACGTTGGCAAAACATCTTGGAATGCTTAAAAACATTTATTTGGTACACACGGCGATGGAGGGAATTGGACGCATGAGGATAAATAATTTTTATTTCAATTATTTAGTTTAAAAAATTATTTTTATTTAGATTTTAGGAGATTAGAATTTCTAATCTTTCCAAACTCAATCCCAATCTTAATTTTCTGAATTTAATTTGAATTCTAATTTAGTATTCAAACTTTATATATTTTAATTTTGATTTCAATCCTGTACATGAATCAAACGCGTTGATGAATATAGCCATGTTGATTCACATTGCAATCCCTTCCCAAGCTGATTCTTATTCCCATTCCAATCGTGACCTAAATATGCTTTTGGTGTTAAAGGTTGATCCCAAGATAATGGGGTAGTCCAATCTCTTTCTAATCTTGAGTAAGCTTTTTTTTATGAAAAAAAAATAATGATCAAGTCACCATCACAAAGTATCAAATTTTGAAACTTTCAGGTGAATGGACACTAACAACTTGAGATAAGATCACCTTAAAAGTTCTTGATTATTGGATAGCTATACTAATAATTCTTTATTTATGGCAAGAGTTTTAAAGAAGTATTGCTTAGAAGAAACTATAGTATTATTCTTATATTAGGAATATTTACTTCAATTCACATAAAGGTTAGGCTCTCTAGTCTCACTTGTTGGTTTATTATTAAATATTTCACTCAAATTTTTAGGCTTTAAGAATAGTTCTATGTCGGATATAAAGCCAACTATAATCTACATAAAATATAGATCAGGACAATAACTTGGTCTTTAGAGTAAATGAGATTCAAATTGTTTGCACTCGGGTATGGCGAATAGTTCAATGACTTTAAAATATGGATTCTTATCTTTCGAGTAGTAATATGAAATTTGAGAGATTCCCAAAATTCTAATAAGTGATTTTCTCACATCATTCTTATTGTTCCAACTTGTACTATTTTTTTATTATGTTACTTAACATGGGCCTCTCATAATATAACAGTATTTTTTTAATGAAAAGTTGCTGTAACGGAAATTATTTTGATTTATTAAAATTTAAACAAGATATCACCCTCTGATTTGACCTGGATCCCTCGTAATAATAATAAAAGATAGTCTTTAGTTTCTTGTTAGAAGAATTATTATTTTTGCAATTAATTACTATATGGTAGACTAATATTTAACCTGGGTATTATTGTTGGACGTAGATTCCTCGCCATAAAATATCTTTTCTTGATGGAAAAACTGCTATTCTGGGACATCATTTTCATCGCACTAGCCTGTTTGTACTATTTTTCTATTGTGCTACGCCTCGTAATAAAATATTTTTTCTTGATGGAAAAATTGACATCATTTTCATTGCGCTGGTCTGTTAGTACCATTTTTCCATTGCGTTACTTAACGTGGAGTCTCATAATGGTATAGTAGTATTTTCTTAATTAAAAAATTATTATTATTGAAATTACTGTGATTGATTAAAATTTAGCCAAGATTTCACCCTCTTACTTGACATTTACGATAGCCTTTAGTTTCTTCATGAAAAATTACTATTCTTGAAATTACTTTATGGTAGACTACCTGGATATCACCATTTGACTTGGATCCCTCATAATAAAACATTTTTTTTTAATGGAAAAATTGATATTCTGGGCCATCATTTTCGTCACGCTGAACTATGTGTATTATTTTTCTATTGTGATATAGACCTCTCATAATGATATAGCGGCATTTTCTCAATGAAAAGCTTGCTGGTATAGAAATTACGGTGATTGATTAAAATTTAGTCAAGATGTTATCATCTGATTTGATTTGGATCACTCATAATAATATATGAGAGTTTTTAGTTTCTGGATGGATAATTTATTATTATTGAAATTACTATGTGGTAGACTAATATTTAACTGGGATACCATTGTTTGACATGGATCCCTCATAATAAAATATCTTTTTTTGATGGAAAACTTGCTATTTTAGAACCTCAGTTTCATTGTGCCAATCAGCTTGTACTATTTTTCTGTTGTGTTACTTAACAAGGGCCTCTCATAATGATATAGCAGTCTTCCTATTATAGAAATTACTATGTCGTAGAATATTTAACCAAGATATTACCCCTTGACGTGACTTGGATCCCTCATAATAATATAAGATAGTCTTTAATTTCTTGATGGAAAAATTGCTAGATTACTATGTGGAAGATTAATATTTAACCTGGACATCACAGCATGACTTGGACCCCTCATAATAAAAAATCTTTTCTTGATGGAAAAATTGCTATTCTAGAAATTACTATGTCAATCGGGGTACATTTTGTGAACATGACAGCTTTCGATATATTAGCTGAAAAATTAAATCATATTTTATTAGAAGTCAGCCACTCTAGTGTATGCATCTAAACCAACCATCGGTCTTATTTTCTTTTCTTTTTTTTTTTCTTTTTTTTTTTTATTATTATTAGCCTGGATCACTTGTTGAATTCAGTACTGATATCCTACGTTACAGTCAAGATACAATATAGGCCACATTCATCTAAACATCAACCATCATGCAGGATTAATTGATGAGCAGAATGGTCTGCCTTTAGATATCCCTCTTTTTTTTCTTTTTTTTCTTTTTTTTTCTTTTGATCGAGTACCACCATGTTGCACGCCAACCAGGAGATTTGGTCTCAGTTGATAACCCTAGCTAGCAACCACACACGTCGCGAGACGACTCGTCATAATTCCCTTGCCCTACGGGTTCTATTGATCAGACGTTTCAAGTTCGCAACAAGACAGATGCTGGGCGGCTGATTTTTTCCCCTAAGCTGGCAAGTCATCCTCGTCTTTCCATCTCTCTTCCCCTATAAATAGATAGCTTAAGAGCCCTCCAGTCTCGGGGACGTCAGAATACTTTTTATCACTAGATAGCATTTAGAGGTGGTACTGATCAAGGAGATGGCAATGGAGGAACGCTTTGTTCTGCTGCTGGCCGTATTGCTCGGCCTCCAATCGCTTGCGGCTGCCACTTCCGGGACGGCCACCTATTACACCCAATACACCCGTTAAGTTCCAATAACTTATTTTTTTCGCTGTGAACATCTCATGCTGTTTTCCGAGTACTGGTTTCATATGCTCCATTGTATGCGCTGGCCTGATGAGGAGCACCAAACCAGGTTAATTTTGTGTGTCGTACGTGGGATAATAGGTAGTTTATTCGGTACTTTATTAATTATCGTCCAATTTATCTCCAGCAGCTCACCAGAAATCCAGTGGAGGCACATTAAAGTGGACTGCATGAAGTTTTTTCTTGTTTTTGTGTAGAATTTGGATTATTCCTCCGTTCATAACAGTAGCAGGTCTTGGAAGAAGTTTTCATTACAGGATATATAGTAATAATGGTCACTGGAGCAACAACCATTATCTGATCGCTATCTGCTGCAATGGCTGTTTTATATACAGCAGGAACAACAACCATTAACTTTACCGGTCACCTTGCTCACTAGATAAAATAATATTTTTAAAGTCAAATTTGAGGGAATATTTTTTACTCAGCTATACAAAATTCTGGTCGTATGATGGCACACGTATCGGATGAAGTCTTCTCTTTGCTTTCTTTATAGGTGCGAGTGAAGAGAAGACTTCATCTGATGAGTGTGTTATCAAGCTTTCTTTTGTCCCTCAGGCCTTCGGGTCGTAGACAATCTTAGCTCTGCTTAGCTTCTGTTGGGAATAAAGTTGGGGCTTAAGAACCTTCGATATATGAATGGGAGCCAAAAATATAAATGCTAATTATGCCTGTTGCAAGTTGTTTAAGACAAATTAAGCAACTACATTACAACCTTTGTTGAATGGCTTTGATACGTGATTGGCAGCCTCTGCTTGCTATGGCAACCAAAACAAGGGCACGATGATTGCGGCAGCGAGCAACGCCATCTATGCCAATGGTGCAGCATGCGGGCGAAGGTACTCCGTGAGGTGCACCGGTGCAACCAACGCGGGTGTACCCCAGCCTTGCAAGGGCACCAGCGTGGTGGTGACCATTGTTGATCTCTGCCCATCACCTGGCTGCCAGGCCACCCTCGACCTCTCTCAGGAGGCCTTTGCTGCAATTGCCGATCTGAATGCTGGCAAGATCAAGATCGATTATACACAGTAAGTCCATGTGTCATTTGCGCTGTACTAGTATAGTATGCACTAAAAGTGGGGCAGCGAATGAATCAAATTTGTTAACTAATAGCTGCTGCATGGCTCCAATCATCACATAAACTTGCTAAAGCTCTTGTACAACCAGAACTGGCTAAAGATCACAGTAGGTGAACTTGGCAACAAGAGTACTCTAGCTGGATTCACCAGGTGCAATTCCATCTGCATATGATGTGGTTGGACAAAAGCAACAAGCCATGCACTTTAATTTTAAGATTGGAAGGAAACAGCAAATCCGTTTATATCATTCTTCAACTTTTTGTCCTTCAATGCTGTCTTAAGTATCTAATATTTGTTTCTTCTTAATATACGTTCCAATGTTTTGCAGGGTCTGAACACCAAACTGCCTTCGATCGGGAGAGTTGGTTAGCAGTGAAGATTTCCCCCATCTCCATATCACTAATAGAAATAAGCATCATGACTTAAGTTTGGTGCCATGTAACTAATCAGGGATGTGTAATGCTGCATGCATTTTGTGCATTCAAAGTGCATAGGTTTATCAACTAAATAAAGTCATTCTCGTTTCTCAGAGACGAGGGTTGTTCCTTCTGTTTCAAACCATTTTACATGGTCTTGAAGGATATTTAAGGTGCCGTTAGCTTCCTATTTCTCATTACTTCAAATAAGACAGTTGACATAATTATAAAGCTCTTAACTGTTGTGTCTTTCATTATTAATAATTTATTTATCTACGTATGATAGGGGAACCATATCACCTAGCTAGCTATTGGCGTCGTTGGCTTGGCATGGTTGACTAAAAGAGATTCATATGTTACTAATTTAATTATTGAGCCAAACAACTAAGAGCATCTGAGTCTATCTCAGTCGCGAGCCCTTCAACCTTCCTTTGTCTTTCATTTGAAAAAACAACTTGACCAAATAACTTTATAAATTTATGTTTCCCTTTGGGGATTATGCCAAAAAAAAAAAAAGGATAGTCCGTTTCAGATTTTTAGTGGACTACCATTGTACGCTGATACTTGATGAATGGACACACGTATGTCCATACATAAAATAAAACTCTTGGTGACCAATGGTTGGACGGTAGTTCATTGTAACATATGTTAGAAATAAAATTGTGCGGCACAACAATACATATTTTGTTAAAACGAGAATTTCATCTGACTCTCTATTTTATTAAACAATCTTTAATTCGATGGAGAGAGAGTAGAGTGGTACATGCTTCCATTAGTGGGCATAGCATGAGCTAAAATCTAGTATATATATTGGTAAGGTATACTTGTGATATAGCTTGATGAACACGTGAAAAATCATATAATACATGCATCAATTTTCGGTACTCGGTTTAAGCTTGGATTTCAACACAAATGAAATTGGACCAGTTGTTTTTTCTTTTGAGGTCGATCAAGCTCAACACCAATATATTGGGGTTGCACTAGGATTTATTATATCAAGTTTAATCCAAATTCATTGAACCTTCGTGCAACTTGATCCAATCGGCGACTTTGGCTAACGAGTTTGTTTTGGACTGAACCTCAGTTGCACTCTTGCACTAAAAATTCTTCGCTGTCAAGTGTCAATCATGCAAAAACTTTGATGAAGAGCTTCTATACATATGGAGCACTGTATGCATCCACCGGAGTACCACCAAAGTTTAGAAATACAATAATTTCAAGAAAAAGCCCATCATCATCTCAATATATCCTTACATCAATTAATAGAATTTAGAGTACACACTAAATCAGCATTAACTGGTGTTTATGACTTTTACAAAATAGAAGTATCATCATCTCTTTTACAAACCTAGCTTCTACTTTCTTCTTCTCTTTTTCCTAAATAGAAGTATCATCATCTCAAGATATCCTTAAATCTGTCAGGATTGTTAGAATATAAGTACCTACTAAATGAACATTAATTTGCTTGTATAATTCGTGTTACTTATATAAAAAATATGCTTTTATGACTTTCAAGGAAGAAAGTGCTTTCTACAAAAAAAAAAAAAGGTGTTCAACAACATCCTCCAGAAAGTACTTCTAGAGGAAAGAAATGAAAAGAATAATTTTAAAAAAAAATTAGTGAACCGGGGTTCCACTCTTTTCTCACTTTTTCTTTTGATAAATTAAATATATTATATAAATTTTGTATAGATACATCCATGAGAATCAAGATGCGGAATGTCCCAAAATTGCATGGGATGCAGAAATCCACGAAATTATCAGGAGCAAGCAAAAACTTGAAATTAGTAGCAATAGTTTTGGGGTGGAGGTCGGGAGGCTGTAAACACTAAAGCATCAAGCCTTCACCATGATGTATGGCACCCCTTCAAGATGTAGACGCATGTGGAAGATAAAATTATTCTCCCAGTCATCTTCTGCACCATGGAGAGTCGATTGAATCTGTCCATTTAGATGCGTCATTCAACCAGAATTTTTATCATCATTTAAGTTAACCGTTGGCCAATTGATTATGGCGACTCTCTCTCTCTCTTCCATTCAAAAAAAAAATCTAGCCATATCCATTGTGTGGAATACCTTAATTCGCTCGTCACTATAATTAAACTGTTCATGGTTCCGAGAATGATGAGAAAAATACAAGAAGTCAAAAGTCTCTGGTGGTGGGCAAGAAGACAAAAATTTGAGAAACAAAGTAACTCAGGTCTTCAAATACGACGACTACCGGTGGCGGTTCCACCGAGAGAGAGCGTTGGCAACCGGAGCTTGTGCCAATTTCACAGCCTCTCCAGGACAAAACTATGGCTTGGCCTGAAGGAGATTTGGCCCTTAATTATTTTTTGTTGATACAAAATTTAGTTAACTTTGGATTGAATTGAAGTAAAGAAAGACGAGGTTACTATCGATGACCTACAAAATAAAGTTTTATCCGGAGTTGATGGTGGTGGCTCCGGCAGAATCCTCCGATGATCAAGTCAGCTCTTCTGATCAATAAAAATGAAGTGCTTAGAAAAGAGTTTTACAAAGTTTCGGAAAGGAGAAGAGAGCTTAGAGAAAATGTATCTGGAGGATCCTTTTTTATAGACGGAGCTTGATTGATAGTGTGGCCATACCGTCCGGTAGTGAGCCACATGAAATTTAGTACAAAGAGGAAGGTATCGTCAGGTTGATAGTGACAGCCATACCGTCCGGTAGTAGGCCGCTTGGGGCCACATGAAGTTTGCTACGGAGAGAGGGGCATCGTCAGACTGATAGCGATCGTTCGTTGAGATTTAATGGCAATAGTTTAGAGGAAGCAGACGTTGGTTGATGAAGAACTTTGACATACATCAATTTCAGAGAAGTTCAGACTCCTGAAGGGAATACGTCTTGAGGAGATCATCTGAAAGCAATCCGCTGGAGGAATCCGACTGAAGGAGAAGTTTGGAAGGAGTTCGGTTTCTGAAGGAGTTCAGCCGAAGGAGAAGTCTGGAAGGAGTTCGGCTCTTGTAGAAATTCGACTGAAGAAGGGGTTCGAAGAGAGTTCAACTCCTGTAGAAATTCAATTGAAGAAAAAGTTTGGAGGGAGTTCAGCTCCTGAAGGAATTCAACTAAAGGAGGAGTCCGGAAGGAGTTTGGCTCTTGGAGGAATCCGACTGAAGGAGTCCGAAAAAAGTTTGGCTCCTGTAGAAATTCGATCGAAGGAGAGATACGAAAGGAGTTTGGCTTTCGAAGAAATTTAGCTCCTATAGAAATCCGATCGAAGGAGAAATCTGGATGGAGCTCGGTTGCTGGAGGAGTTCAATCGCTGAAGGAGTTTGGCTACTGAACGAGTTCGGCCGCTGGAGAAGATTGGCTGGGGTTCGACCATTGGAGGAAGAATTTTGGATCGAAGCTCTTTCGTCATTACCAGCTGCATTAGGCTAAGCACCAGACTGGACTTCGATAGGAGTGAAATTTATCCCCAACAATAGTCCTCCCACTTTTGAATTCAAAATTTGAAGAAAAGGAGTATAAAAAGAGCGACTGCCAAAGTCCTCTTTAGGGCTCTGCACCAGTTTAGGTTGAAGCTCGAGAGAGATCTTATCTCCAGCCAAGATTGACGTTGAAGTTGAAGTTCGGGAGAGATCTTATCTTCAGCGGAGGTTGACGTTGAAGTTGAGGCTCGGAGGGATCTTGTCTCCAACCGAGGTTCAGGAAGATCTTGTCTTTTGTTGACGTTGCGATTGAAGCTTGTGGGAGATCTTATCTCTAGCCGAGGTTGAAAAAAATCTTCTCTCCTATTGATGTAGACTTTGAAGCTTGGGTGAGATCTTATCTCCAACCGAGGTTGAAGTTGTAATTGAAGCTCGGGGGAGATCTTATCTCCAGCCAAGGTTGAAAAAGATCTTATCTTCTGTTGACGTAGATGTTGAAGCTCGGAGGAGATCTTATCTCCAGCTGAGGTTGAAGAAGATCTTATCTCTTATTGACGTAGACGTTGAAGCTCGAGGGAGATCTTATCTCCAGTCGAGATCGAAGGAGATCTTATCTCCTGTTGACGTAGAATCTCGGGAGAGATCTTATCTTCAACCGAGGTTGAAGGAGATCTTATCTCCTATTGACGTAGAAGCTCGGAAGAGATCTTATCTCCAGCCGAGGTTGAAGAAGATTTTACCTCCTATTGATGTAGATGTTGAAACTTGGGGGAGATCTTATCTCCAGCCGAGATTGAAGGAGATCTTATCTTCTATTTGACGTTGAAGCTCGGAGAAGATCTTATCTTCAGTCGAGATTGAAGGAGATCTTATCTCTTATTGACGTAGAATCTCGAAGGAGATCTTATCTCCAGTCGAGGTTGAAGGAGATCTTATCTCCTATTAACGTAGAAGCTCGGGAAGAGATCTTATCTCCAACCGAGGTTGAAGGAGATCTTACCTCCTATTGATATAGATGTTGAAGCTCATGGAAGATCTTATCTCTAGCCGAGGTTGAAGGAGATCTTATCTCCTATTGATGTTGAAAGCTTAGGAAAGATCTTATCTTCAGTCTAGATTGAAGGAGATCTTATCTTCTATTGATGTAAACTTTGAAGCTCGGAAGAGATCTTATCTCCAATCGAGGTTGAAGGAGATCTTATCTCTTGTTGACGTAGACTTTAAAGCTCAGAGGAGATCTTATCTTCAACTGAGGTTGAAGGAGATTTTATCTCTTGTTGACATAGATATTGAAGCTCGGAGGAGATCTTATCTTCAGTCGAGGTTGACGTTGAAGTTAAAGCTCGAGGAAGATCTTATCTCCAATCGAGGTTGAAGGAGATCTTATCTCCTGTTGACGTAGACTCTGAAGTTCTAGAAAGATCTTATCTTCAGCCGAGGTTGAAGGAGATCTTATCTCATGTCGACGTAGACTCTGAAGCTCGAAGGAGATTTTATCTCAAACCGAGGTTGATAGAGACCTTATCTCCTGTTGATGTAGACTTTGAAAGCTCGGAGGAGATCTTATCTCCAGCCAAGGTTGAAGGAGATCTTATCTCCTATTGGCGTAGACGTTGAAGCTCGAGGGAGATCTTATCTCCAATCGAGGTTGACGTTGAAGTTGAAGCTTGGAGGAGATCTTATCTCCAGCTGAGGTTGAAGAAGATCTTATCTCTTGTTGACGTAGACTCTGAAGCTCGGAAGAGATTTTATCTCCAGTCGAGGTTGAAGGAGATCTTATCTCGTGTTGATCTAGACTTTGAAACTCGGGGGAGATCTTATCTCCAGTCGAGGTTGAAGAAGATCTTATCTCCTATTGACATAGATGTTGAAGCTCGGAGGAGATCTTATCTTCAGTCGAGGTTGACGTTGAAGTTGAAGCTTGGGAGAGATCTTATCTCCAGCCGAGATTGAAGGAGATCTTATCTCCTATTGACGTAGACTCTGAAGCTTGGAAGAGATCTTATCTCCAACCAAGGTTGATGAAGATCTTATCTCCTGTAGATGTAGACTTTGAAACTCAGGATAGATCTTATCTTCAGTTGATGTTGAAGGAGATCTTATCTCCTATTGACGTAGACGTTGAAGCTCGAAGGAGATCTTTGAAGGAAAATTCTGATTTCTCGGATTAGGTTTGTTCAAATCTGATCAGATCAAGAGATATACTTCAAAAATTTTTTCTTTGATCTAGATTAGATCTGAGATGTTTTAAATCTGATTTTTATTATTTTAATAATTAAAATAAATTTAGATAAATTAAATTAAATTAAATTTATCTTGAAGTGGGTAATCCTATTATCCATTGATGATCCTGTAAGCAGCGGAAGGTTCTGAATCTAGCCACACAAGTGCCTGACCTCTATCGGTATCCACTCAGACTGAATCTGAAGATCCTCTTCTTCTCTATCACGTCTTCAAAAATCAGATCTAGATCTGATCTGAAGGATCTTCAAAACTTCTATCGAAGATCAGCAGTTGTCCTTTGCAGCAGTGCAACCTTCTAGCTTTCAGTCGCTTTTCTCTCGTCTGGATTGCACCAACCAAGGTTCAAACCACTTTGGACATGGAGAGGAGGCCTTGGGGCGTGGGAATTGAATTCCTTTCCAAAGCTATTTGAGTTGGGCGTAGGGTCTTATTTATAGACTATCTGTGATTCAAATCCTCTTCTTCCCAACCAATCATAATTCTTTATGAAATCAGATCTAAATCTGATTGATGGGAATAGAATCTCCTGAATTTTTCCTTAGATGGTGCCTAAGACCAGTCAAAGTTGGTTCTTAGGAGAACACTAATTGGAATCCAAAACGAAAATGGAGTCCCTATCCAATAGAAACTCCTGGGCGCCTCTAACTTGGGCGCACGCCACACTCCTGGGCGCCTCTAACTTGGGCACACGCTAAGGGTGGTGTGCGCCCTCCTCCTTGCCAGGTTCTGGCAGGGGGACAAGCCCCCACCAGCTCTTCAATAGGTGCATGATATGTGGACAAAAGTCAAAGTATCAATGGTCAATATTTGATCAGTCAATTGTCAACTTTTGACCAAAGTCAAAGGACGAGAAATGGCAGGTGACCAAAAATGGCAGGCATTGTCCTACAAAATAAGACAACCCTTTTCTGACTTGAACAAGCTCCAGTCAGACCAAGTGAAGGCCTCTGATCGAGCACAAACTCCTTTGGCTCTGTCAGGACAACTTATTTATGATGGTAAAAGAAGAACGTTAGGTTCAAGCGAGTGCTAGCACGATTTTCTTGAACCTAATTGAATCTCATTCAGATCAATTGAACTGGATCAGTTCAATTGATGATCACCAGATTCAAACCCTTGTTTGTGTGACCTAGTTAGGTTCAGTTCTGTATGGTAATGGGATATGTCATGATCTCTATCATCGACATCATCGAAACTTCTTTCGATGGATCAGAACTCTTCTGATTCGAACAGCTAGAATGATCGATCATCTAAATCATTCTAATTGCTCCCAAAATCCACCAGTGACACCTAGCAGTATATGGTGGCAACCCATCAGAGCTGAATGCGAACCTCTTGGTGCAGCTACCTGTGTGATTAAGTTCTTCTATCTTGAGCCCCGATCAGATTAGGGTTAAGGTGAACTCGTCAAACCCTAGTCTCTGTCATATGATGTAATCATTCGATTCAAGTCCGATGTAAAAAACTAAATAGAAACTCTTTCTATTATTTCACTCTGCCATGGCCATGGGCTTCTGGACTTGATTCTCATGATCATCATAGGGCTGCTCCTCTACCACCGAGGTAGATAGATTCCATCTTGATGCAATCCAGTTCCTACAATGAACATGCTATAGCCAACATACACCTCAGGGTTTCCATATGGCTAGGAGATCGAGTAATGGTGTAGTCAAACTATAACACCCTCAAGGTGAACTGCCGATGCACCTCAGGTCAAAGAACCAGACACACTACTGCAGCATCGAGTCAGTCATTGACGAGAAGGTAGACTTCCTAATGACTACTCGAGGTGGTCACGCTCAGTGCCCTCGTTCTCTAACGAGTATCTGTACTCTCACTCCGGTGTCTCCACACCATAGACTCAAGACTCATCTACTAAAGAGAAGCGATTGTACACCAACCTTCTGGATCAATCACCATCCTCGTGATGATCCTATGGTCGGGAGCATTTTATGAGTTAATAATGATTATTCATGTCTTAAATTTTCAACTCTTGAAAATATGAATTATCATTACCATTAACTCAAAGGATGTATCACAGACACTAAATACACATATGTGATAGAAAATAACCCATTTTATTGATTATAGTCAAAATTATAATTTTGCCCCTAGAAGTGTATTACAAGTGTCAGCCAATTCTGGCTTCTAGGGCACATATATCTAACAATCTCCCACTTGTCCTAAAGCCAATTGGCTACAAGTCTAAGTCCCATCTTCTCAAGGTGGGCTTCGATCTTCTGCTGGCCCAACGGCTTTGTAAGTGGGTCTGCCACATTATCTACAGAGTTGACTCTCTTGACCTCGACATAACCCTTCTCGAGGTAATCGCGGATGAGGTGGTATCATCACTCAATGTGCTTGGATTTTCTGGTGAGACCTCGGCTCCTTAGCAAGGGCTATGGTGCCATTGTTGTCGCAGTATAGAGGAATGGCATCTGATGGCATTACTCCAATTTCTGCAGCAAACTTCTTATACCAGAATGCTTCCTTCGCAGCCTCTGATGCAGCGATATATTCTGCTTCCATGGTGGAATCTGCTATCATGGTTTGCTTGGAACTCTTCCAGCTGACAGCACCACCATTGCACACAAACAGACTCTTCAGATGTCGACTTTCGATCATCTATATCGGACATGAAATCCGAGTCTGTGTATCCCTTGGACTTGGAGTTCTCCATTACCAAAGACCAACATCATATCCTTAGTTCTTCTCAAGTACTTAAGGATACATTTCACAGAAGTCCAGTGTTCTTCACCTGGATTTGACTGATATCTGCTTGTGACACTCACAGCATGGGCTATATCAGGTCGTGTACATAGCATGGCATACATGAGGCTCCCTATTGCAGAAGCATAAGGGATCTTGCTCATGCATTCTATTTCCTCAGGTGTGCTAGGGCACATCTTCTTGGAAAGATGAATACCATGTCTGAAGGGTATTAATCCCCTCTTAGAGTTTTTCATACTAAACCTCTTTAGTACTTTCTCTATGTACATCTTCTGTGAAAGTCCTAGCATCCTATTCGGTCTATCCCTATAGACCTTAATTCCTAGAATAAAGGATGCTTCACCTAGGTCTTTCATGGAGAATTCCTTGGACAACCATATTTTGACTATCGTCAACATGGGAATATCATTCCCAATAAGGAGGATGTCATCCACGTACAATACGAGGAAGACAACAGCGCTCCCACTGATCCTTTTGAAGACACATGGTTTCTCTTTATTTTTGATGAAACCAAACTTTTTGATCACATCATTGAAATGAGTGTTCCAGCTTTGAGATGCTTGCTTAAGTCCATATATGGACCTTTGCAGCTTGCAAACCTTGTGATCAGTATCACTGGATGTGAAACCTAGCGGCTGTTCCATATAGATATCTTCCTCAAGATATCCATTTAAGAATGCCATTTTCACGTCCATTTGCCATATTTCATAATCGAAATATGCATTTCTATTCCTCCATTTCCGCATGAAAAAATGTTTTTGCGGAGGGGCCCCCGGGCACATCTTCTTGAAAGAATGAATAGGCCCCATTGTTAAAGGGTATTGTTTTTTTGCACGTCTCCCCCCTCTCCCCCTCTTTTAGATATTTTTCCAATACTAACCTCTTTAGTACTTTTTCTATGTACATTCTTCTGTGAACAGTCCAGCATCTATTGCCCCGAAGAATACAGTTTTTTTTAGTTTTTTTTTTTTTCGTTTCTTATTTTGGTGGGAAGGGGACCGGTTTTTTTTTCACCACCTTTCTGATAAAGGATGTTCCACCTAGGTCTTTTATGGAGATTTCTTAGACAACCATATTTTGACTTATCCGCTAACGGGGGGAGGTTGAGATATTTTTTTTTTTTTTATTCATTCCCTTTTTTTTTTAATTTATTGGTTTTATGGTATGTCTATATCCACGTACAATACGAGGTATATTTATTTTTGTTATACAGGGTTATTTCTATTTGCGCTCTTGGTTTCCCCCTTGGGTTTGGCGGGGTTTCCCCCCCCCCCTTTTTTCTTCACTGATCCTTTTGGAAGACACATGGTTTTCTCTTATCTTTTGATGAAACCAAACCGTTTTGATTCTACATCATCTGAAAATGAGTGTTCCAGCTTTGAATGCTTGCTTAAGTCCATATAATGGATCTTTGCAGCTTGCAAACCTTGTTGATCATATCCACTTGGATGTTGAAACCTAGCGTTCCCCCTTCTTTTTTTTTTTGCTGAAAATCTCCCGCCCTCTGCAATAAATAGAAAAAAACAAAGTTCCTCAAGATATCCGGAGGGTCAAGGGGGGGGAGGAGGGGGGGTTGGGGGGGTGGCATTTTCACACATCCTCATCCCGCCCCCCCAAAAAAAAATGCCAATATCATAATTGAAATAGGCTGCTTCACGGCAAGCCAAGTGTGGATGGCATTTGCATAGCCACTGAAAAAAGATATCCTGATAAGTTCAAATAAGCTAATCGCATTGACTATGACCTTTGCCACTAGTCTAGGCCTGAATGCTCCACATTAACCCTTTTCTGCAAATTTTTTCCAATCTTTCTCTTGAAGATCATTTCACACCCATGTACTATATCCTTCCGATGGATCTATCTAAGGGTCGCAGACTTGGTTGAGCCCGCATCGAGTCAATTTCTGACTGTATTTTCGCCTCTAGCCATTTCTTCTCGAGTCAATATCTGAATCACTAATAAGCCAAAAAAAAATTCATTGTAACGGTATTATAGGGAAATATCAATAACATGAATGCACCATCTCACTAGCGAGGAATATTTTCTCTACTTTCTTTGACAATTAATACCTAAAGTATCTTCAGAGGGAACGAAAAACTCTTTCCGCGATCTAACAAAGGTGGAGGAGGTAGTGTTCTTTATTTCGCTCAATGATTTGGTTTCAATTGTCCTTAGCTGTGTAGGCTTGTGAGACTTTTTCATCAAAAACTTATCTCTGCTTTTCCAATAATGCTGATCTTAAATAGTATTATTTGAAGGATGGCACCGCTACGACTACAATCACATTATGGATCTTCTTGGAATGATAAAATAAGTATATTAAATAACTTTATGTAGTTTTATTTCTTTCTATGAATCGAGCCTAAAGGACTAACTCTGACCTTGTCCGCTTTTTTGTTATCTTTTTTGATATGTAAGCCGGACCAACCCCTTTTATTTCTGAGTGTATCAGATTTAGTTTTACATGCCTATATCTCTCATTACGGTGTGGTAGGAATTGTTTTTAAGAGAAAAATACTATTTAGTAGATAAATTGAAGTTAACAATGAGTATCTCCCAAAGAAAATCAGGGAGGTCTGTGAAGCTTCTAATGGATCGAACCATATCAAATAGAAGTCTGAATCATTTCCATTCTGAAATTTCGTGATTGAGGTCGTTTATGTAAGAGTCCATTGAGAGACTATGCCATTTTTCTTTAGATAGTCCCCTAGAATTTCCGACAAGGTATTCACCTTCTCGATCTACTCGAAAGAATCTTAATAAATTTTTTCAGTTTGTTTTTTCTACTCATGTCTGAATTCTTTGAACTTTCAATGCTTCAGACTTGTGTCTCATAAGATACACATACGCCATACATGGTATGATTTTTTTTTTTTTTTATAAGAATAATGAATGTTTTATTGAATTAAATTGGCTTTAGCGGCACACAAATTGGGCTCACACATCAGTAATTACTAGCAGGTAAGGATATCTATGGCCTTTACTGTCCAACAAAAGAAAGTTTTGTTAGTCATTTTGCTTTGAAGACAAGATTCATAAGTTGGATATGACTCAGAAGCATGGACTAATAGCCCATTTTCTTCATTTGTTGAATCCTATCTCTGCTATATTGACCTAATCTTAGGTGCCATAGATAACTGTCATTTTTCCAAGAAGAGAACTTTCCCTAGTCATAATTGGCAATTCACAGATAAATTTGCTCTGATCAGTTAGAACAGATACAAAAATATCAAATTTATGTAGCTGATAAAGGATCGTTAATTAATGAAAATCATTTATAATTTTATTTCTTTCATAAAGAATATTACAATGATCCTTAAAGAAAAAGAGTAAATACACAATAAAGCAATATATATACTATGTGCTAAGCATGAAATAGAAATCAAATTCCTGCTAGCTGCAGGCAATAATAACAAGTCTTATCAAAAAATATCTTGCCCTCTAAATCAGATGGTAATCCAGAAGAGGATTGTACTTTCACGGCTACTGCAGCAACTCTTGCTCATTACCGAATGCATAGGATCATGTCTCCATGCCTCAGCTCCTTGCTTAATCTCAAGAACCCTGTTCAACTAAAAGTGACAAGATGAAGAAAACAGACAAAAGAGTTTCAAGCACTCCAACCTAAATGCAGAAGAAACCGTAAGGTTGGATCTCAATAACGAGCATAAAAAAATATCTCCTCTAGAAGAAAACTTTCTTCTGTTCGGTCAAGGGGTGGGCCAGGTAAGTAGGGCAAGTTCGCTTTCAATGGCCATCGTTATTGCACATGGAAATACTTTTTTTGACATCTCGGGTGGTGGGGTGGTTTAATTAGTTTTTTTTTTGGGGGGGGGAAAAAAAAAAAAAACCCTCCTAAAAATGAAACCTTAACCGGGGAACCCTTAAAACCAAAAAACAAAAAACCCTATTTTTGTTTAAAAAATTTTTATTTTAAAAACATTTTTTTTATTTTATTTTTTTGTTTTTTTTTCGGTCACCCCCCCGCCTTCCCCCTTCTTCTTCCCCCCTCCCCCCCCCACCCCCCTTCCCCTCCTAAAGCCCCACCATAAAATTTTTTTGGAGGAAAAAACCCCCCTTGAAAGAAAGGGGGGTTTTTGGGGGGGGGTTTTTAAGTTTAAAAAAAATTAAAAGGAGGGTGGTGTTTTTTTTTTTTATTTTTTTTTTGGTTTTTTTTTTTTTTGGGCCCCCCCCCCCCCCTTTTTATATTAAAAAAAGCCCCCAACCCCAAAAATAAATCCCATTATCTGGGTGGTTTTTTTTTTCCCCCCCAAAAAAATTTTGGTTTTTTTTAGGGAAAACAAAAAAACTTTGGGAAATTGGGCCCCCAATTAAAACGCAAAATTCCCCAAAAAGGGGGGGAATAAAAAAAATAAAAGGGGGGGAAAAAATTTTTTTTTTTTTTACATTCCTTTTCCTTATCCAAACCCCCCTCCTTGTTTCCCCCACTCTAAATTTTTTTCTTTTTCTTTTACCGAACCCCCTCCCGGCTTTACCTTTCTTAAAAACCGCCCCCCCGACCTTCTGTTTATTTTTTGTTTAAAAATTAAAAATCCTACCCTCCCACCCCCCCCTCGCTCGTTTGGGGGTAAAATTTTTTATAAAGAAGTAGGGGGAAAAAAAATAAAAAGGGGAAAAAAAAAAAGGGGGGGGGGGGGCGCCCATAAAAAAAAAAAACAAAACAAAAGGCGTGGAAATAAAGGGGCCAAGGCGCCCAAAAAAAACAAAAAGCCCCTTATTTTTGGGAAAAAAAGGGGGATTTTTAAAAAATTCCCCAATGAAAGAAAAAAATGCTTTTTTCTTTGGCTCTACTTCTTCTCTTTGCTCCCTCCATCTTCCTGCTTTTTCACCAAACTTTTTTTTCTTTCCATAAAATTTCTTTTGAAGAAAGATCCGATCCATAAGCAAGCAACTGAGCCTTTTAAATCTTTCAAATAGAAAGCTCAGCGGTGAACAGCATGTTCATTAATTCGGTCAAGTAATTTAAAGTTAATGCATAGTGGTATATACATGATAGATTACAAACAATATGCAATTCAGTCCAAGAATTGCAGAATAATATCGTTCTGCAGATCCAAGACTAAATTCACACTGAGCTTTTAAGCACTCTTCCACAAATAGTTCTTAATCATCAATCAGATAATGAATCTTAGGACACATGACTGAAAAATTATGACATTTGGGGGCCTTTAATTATCATTACTCTCCCACTGCACTCTCCGACCTATTTGGCTCGCAATCTTCTAGATTACACACAAACAATCTACTGTAGGTGAGCCAACATTTGGCGAGGCAGTCCCGATATTTTCATGTTGGCGCTGGACTCATCAAGACATCGGCCCAACTGTAATATCTGACCTTATAATTAATATTCGTCTATCATAAAAATTAAATAACAGGAGACAAAAAAAAGTGCGCGCGCGGTGAGTTCAGTGTATTCGATGGGCTGGTAAGGTGGGAAGGGTCCTGATCCAATACATGGGTTTTATCCCTTCTCCCCAGCACATCCAACAACTAATTTATAGTTCTAAACCATATCTTTATAATGAATCCCGCTCCACGTCCCTATTGTTTTTTCGGAGGATACGTGCCAATAGGTTTGGACGTAAGATTTTTTTTTATATGAGATCAAAGACTCTAATTAGATATTATAATTATGACTTGATTCAATTTATCTCTTAAACACATCTCCCTTACTTTATAAGGTAAATTGAAGGCGTGGTTCGCTGAGGTTCCTCCCGGATTTCCATACTCTCTCCTAGAGATGCCCCAAAAATATCCATAATTAATGATCTTAGTGGATGTGCGGTCTCACCAACTGACTCAATCACCTCAAACTAACAAGTTACACTGGTGACTGGGTTTATAGCCAAATGAGTGAACAACTCTGTTCATGATTCTCTAATCAATGGTGCAATCCAAACTTGGTCTCTATATCATGATCTCACCGTATCCACAAAAATATTGATCCATATCCTAGTTAAGTCAGATCACCATTTGCACTACAGACGAGTCTCATCAATAATTGGTCTTACGATACCCGAATAAATATAGAGGCCACAACAATCATCTCTCCAAAGACAACCATAGCAGAAGAAAAAAAAATCCAATACCTAATGAAAAAAACATTGTGGGTTGGGCGCGGAGGGTGCTTGTCGCGGGAACAACTGAAGAAAAACAACTACAGAGAGAAAAAATATCCAAGTCGAGATAAATCAACCCCGAGAAGGGTTCCGCACATCTACAATGGTGAAAGACCTCGGACTTAAATCTTAATCTTAGGGAGAACTTGGATTCAGGATCAACAATCTTTAATAACTTAGAAACCCATTATCTATTAATTGTCATTAACAAATTAATGAGACTGAGAATAGTGAGCAGGTTAAAGCTATCAGATTATGACACACCTCAAATAGGAATTGTTGTCAAAAGAATATGGCCAAGTAAGATGAAGAAAATATCGATGAAAAAGAAAATGACATTAACATCATACAAGAAACGCATTCAGATTGAGTAGCTTCACAATTAAATCAGAAAAATCGAGAGTCGTATGTGCCAAAACTTATCTTTAGTCCCTTTAAATATTTATTTTTCCCCGAGCCCCCCCAAAAATCAATGCATCTCGCCTAACAATCTCAGTATCTATAAATCTTCTTAGAGCCTTAATTAGGTCTTGCTTGATCGTGACTGATCTTGACCCGACTTCATCCTATTAGGCTGGTCAAATTAGGCATTGTTTTGATTTTCCATCTAACCAATTACTCTTGATTTGGTTGATCAACCGCTTTAGACCTAATTGAGCTATCGCCAAGCCAAACCCAGTATTATGAATTATATCTTGGACTAAAATTTCTTAATTTTAAGAACTTAATTAAATATTTTCATAATTTATTTTGAATTAATAGTTAGTGTGTTCCTCACTAAATAAAATATGCATAATACAATCCTAGGCATCTCCTCAGGATCTATATGATTTCCCCCTTCCGCCTTACACACAGCTACCGCCCCCTCCTCCTCCTCCCCCGGATCTCCGCATTAAGGACGAATGCGCAGTTTCATTCCTTACACTCATAAGAAACATTTTTCCCCCCCCTTTAGAGAATGATGAAGGAGAAGGAATGTCCTTTTTAAACCCTTTCTATACCCCAAATATTGTAAAGAAATGTATCTGTACTCAAATTGAGGAATGCCTAATTGGAACCATAACAATAAAATTAGTTTTAGATTTCTATACTAAATATATCTCATATACAAATTATCTAATCATAAGACATATTTTGAGCATACATCTATGTATCGAATCATCATATTGTTTAGATCTTAAATTATCATCATAAATAAATAAAAGAAAAATAAATTAAAATTGATCTATCAAAATAAATATATAAAATACACTAGATATTTTTATTATTGTATTTTTCCAGAACTATCTATAAAAAACAACTAGTCTAGACATGGCATCATCATATCTCATAATTGATTGTTTTGATAATTAATATAGTGAGATGGTGTGTGAGGTGGCCCAATATTTTATATATAAAGAATGAATAATATAATAATAAAAAAAATAATTATAATATAAACAAAAAAAATACATAATAAATAGAGTGGCGAGAGAATATATCTCCCCTTACACCTCCTAATCTCTACCACCACTTAAAACCCCAATCGCAACGACTATTCTATAGAACTATTCGTTTTAGAATGCCCATGCATAATTTCTAATCTTAGATCTCCCAAATTCCCAGTTAATTTTTTTAATTTTTTCTGAGATATAAGAATTATACTGTATTGCGCATCTCATAGAGATTAAAATATACTTAATTTTTTAATTATATAATATAATTTAAAATAATTAAGTCTAAATTTATTTTATTAGAATTTAAGCTCTGAAATAAAGAATTGAAAGAAGAAAATCCTAAAGAGAATTTATTTAGACCAGATTCGTTAAAAATTACCTGATATATCAAGATCAACGAGATCTACTCTTAATAAAAAAAAAAATTATTTAATACTAGATCAGATCTAGGATAAAATAAAATTTAAGATCTTTAATTCTTATATATATTAAAATATACAAATTAAAATAAATTTAGATAAATTAAATTAAATTAAATTTATCTTGAAGTGGGTAATCTAATATTATCTTGATGATAACCTGTAAAGCAGCGGAAGGGTTCTGATCTAGCCAGCAGTGAACCTGAGCCTCTATCGGTATCCACCTCGGGCTAGAGAATCTGAAGATCTCTTACTCTTCTCTATCACGTCTTCAAAAAAATCTACGATCTGATCTGAAGGATCTTCAAAAACTCCTTATCGAAGATCAGCAGTTGTCTTTGCAGCAGTGCAACTTCTAGCTTTCAGTCGCTTTTCCTCTCGTCTGGATTCGCACCAACCAAGGTTCAAACCACTTTGGACTGGAGAGGAGGTGGCAGAGGAGCCCTTGGGGCTATGGGAATTGAATTCTTTCCAAGCTAATTTGAGTTGGGCGAGGGTCTTATTTATAGACTATCTGTGATCTCAAATCCTTTCTTCCAACCAATACATCCTTTATGAAACCAGATCTAAATTTGATTGGATGAGAATAGAATCTCCTGATTTCTTTCTTAGATGGTGCCTAGAACAATCAAAGTTGTTCTTAGGAGAACACTAATGTGGAATCCATAAAGAAAATGGAGTCCTTTCCAATAGGACTTCCTGGGCGCCTCTAATTGGGCCCGCCCCACACTGGCACGCGTTGCGGACACACGCTAATCGTCGTCCTCTCTCCTTCAGGTTCTGGAAGGGGAACAAGCCCCATCGCTCCTTCAATAGGTTGCAGATATGTGAGACAAAAGTCAAAGTATCAATGGGTCAAAATTTGATCAGTCAAGTCAACTTTTGACCAAAGTCAAAGACGAGAAATGTGAGTGTTGACAAAAAATGGCAGGATTTCTCTACAAAATAAGACACACCCTTTTCTGACTTAAGACAAGCTCCAGTCAGACCAAAGGAAGGCCTCTGATCGAGCACAAACTCCTTTGGCTCTGTCAGGACAACTTATTTATGATGTAAAAGAAGAACGTTAGGTTCACACGAGTGCTAACACGATTTTCTTTGAACCTAACTGAATCTCATTCAATCAATTAAGAACGATCAGTTCTTTTATGATCACGCAGATTCAAACCTCTTGTTTGTGTGACCTAGTTAGTTCAGTTCTGTATGGTAATGGAATATGTCTGATCTCTATCATCGACATCATCGAAACTTCTTCGATGGATCAGAACTCTTTCTGATTCGAAAGCTAAATGATCGATCATCTAAATCATTCTAATTGCTCCCAAAATCCATCAATGACATCTACAGTATATGGTGGCACCCATCAGAGCGAATGCGAACCTCTTGTGGCAGCTACCTGTTGATTAAGTTCTTCTATCTTAGCCCCGATTAGATTAGGGTTTTAGGTGAACTCGTCAAACCCTAGTCTCTGTCATATGATGTAATCAATCGATTCAAGTCGATGTGAAAAACTAAATAGAAACTCTTTCTATTATTTACTCTCATGGCCATGGGCTTCTGGACTTGATTCTCATGATCATCATAGGGCTGCTCCTCTCCACCAAGGTGATAGATTCCATCTTGATGCAATCCATTTCCTACAATGAACATGCTATAGCTAACATACCTCAGGTTTCGTATGGCTAGGAAGATCGAGTAATGTGTAGTCAAACTATAACACCCTCAAGGAACTGTTGAATACCACTGCCCTCAGGTCAAAGAACAGACACATCACTAACAGCATCAAGTAGTCATTGGACGAAGGTAGACTTCCTAATGACTACTCGAGGTGGTCAGGCTCAGTGCCCTCGTTCTCTAACGAGATACCTATCTTGCATGTCTCAACATCATAGACTCAAGACTCATCTACTAAAGAGAAGCGATTAACCAACCTTCTAGATCAATCACCATCCTCATATGATCCTATGGTCGGAAGCATTTATTGAGTTAATAATGATTATTCATTCTTAAATTTTTAACTCTTGAAAATATGAATTATCATTACATAACTCAAAGGATGTATCACGACACTAAATAACATATGTCATAGAAAATCTATTTTATATTATAGCTAAAATTAATAATTTTGCCCCTAGAAGAGTATTACAGTGTCAGCAATTCTAAGCTTCAAGGGCACATATATATAACAATCTTAATTCCTACCGAGGTGCCGTTGAAGTTGAAAGTCGAGAGCATATCTTATCTCCAACTGAGATTGAAGGAGAATCTTATCTCCTATTGATGTAGACTTTTGGCTCGGAAGAGATCTTATCTCCAATCGAGTGAAGGAGATCTTATCTCCTGTTGATATAGACTCTTGAAGCTCGAGAGAAAATCTTAATCTCAAATCGAGATTGAAGAGAAGACCTTATTCCTATTTGAAGTTAGACATTGAAAGCTACAGAGAAGATCTTATCCCAGCCGAGGTTGATGTAAAGTTGAAGCTCGAGAAGTCTTATCTCAGTCGAGGTTTGAAAGGAGATATTATTCCTATTGACCTGGACTCTAAGGCTTAGGAGAGATCTATCTCTAGCTAGGTTGACGTTGAGTGAAGCTCAAGGAAGATCTTATCTCCAGCCAAGGTTGAAGGCCTTTCGACTTACTCAAATGTTAGGATGGTTCTCTTTCTGTCCTAAAGTGCGACTAATTGATTGCTTCTTCTCTTGTCATCACATAATTTTGCACCAAGAAAAAAATATTGAAATGAAGAAGTTTTATTAAGAAAAAATACTGATCAGTAACATCCTAAATTTTCTAAATTCAAAGATCATGGGAGCGTTGTTTCTCCGAGCTTCTTTACGCAATAAGTTTCATGCCGGATGATCTCCTCTATTTCATACCAGCATTTTCAGTCTAGGGCAAGCTTTTTCTGGCTTTGAGGTTGAGAGATGATAGCTCGTCGAAGCACTAGTCCCCCAGAGATAGGGTTGATGATGCCGAGAGGCAGTCGATCTTCTTGTTATTTCTTTCTTATTGGTAATTTTGACTACGGCAGTGTCCTTGGCCGATCTTCTCTTGCTTCAGACTGACGTCTGAGGAATCGACCCAACCGACCTCTCTTATGGAGCTCCTCGATTTTGTTCTCAGAGCTGAATGTATTCTTCAGTATCATAACTATAGTCACGATGGTAAAGAAGTACTTAATTTTGATCGCTCGCTTGTTTAGGAAGAGATCGTAATTCTTCTGATCTTGATAGCTGTTCTTAATTTCCACAGAAACTTGAGTTTTAGGAGTATTAAGAGGGGCGTAGTCAACGGAAACCTTCTAAAGATAGGAGACTTTCCTTCGCGTCCCTTCAAATGGTCTATCGGAGCTTCTTGTTGATGAAGAAGCTCAAGGAAGGAGTTCGCGGCTCGCTTGCTCTCCCAGGGGTAGTCCGTGAGCACTGGTCGAACTTCATTCGGCCCCCATTCAGCCAGGGTTTACTAGACTCGCCGTCTGCTGCTAACTCCATGGCTTTTCATCCTTCAAAACTTGAAAGGCTCGGCATGGCATATTCTCTTGGCCTGGGTTAGCAATCAATAAAGTTTTGGGGTATTCTTCATTCAGGAAGAACAGTACCAATCATTCTTCTGAAGGCCATCCTTGGTGCAGCCATTGCAGACAGGACTGATCCAAAGTTTTGACTTCAATGAGCAGCATTAAAATCGGATGCATAAGCCCGAATGGATTTCTCCTCTTCTACTGACATTCATAAAAAAAATCCGAACCTCAGCGTGGACATCGGCTGCTAACGAAGTGAGCTACAAACTGATAGCTCATCTAGTCAAAGAAGAAGATCATACCCAGCTTGCAACATCGAATACCAGTTTCTTGTACTTCTTAAGTGGAGGAAAAGCTCGGCATTAATATGGCGCCTGGTGCGTCAAGGAGCAGCATCATGGTCCGAAAGGCTTCCAGGTGATCGATCGGATCAGAGGTTCTGTCATAGCTTTCAAGTTGGAAAAGCTTGAAGTTCGGTGAAATGGGCTCTTGCATAATTTGGAAGAGAGAAAGGATGATCGGTGCAGACGTGTCATGGGAGAAGCCGGGT
>QRFJ01000001.1:0-145378 GCA_006176705.1 Cocos nucifera | reverse complement strand
GGCTGCTTACGGGAAGCAATGTGTGGATGGATTTTAGCATAGCCACTGAAAAAAAGATATCCTGATAGTCAATGCTTCGCATTGACTATAACCTTTTGCCACTAGTCTAGCCTTGAATGTCTCCACATTCCCATCTGCACCAATTCTTTCTCTTGAAGATTCATTTACACCAATAGGTACTATACCTTCCCGATGGATCTACTAAGGTCCAGACTTTGGTTTGAGTGCATCGAGTCAATTTCTGACTGTATTAGCCTCTAGCCATTTCTCGAGTCAATATCTGATATTGCCCAATTGTTAGGTTTTGGGATATCATCATGAGCACCATTACCTACGAGGAATTATTTTTCTACTTCTTTTGAAATTATACCTAAGTATCTTCAGAGGGAACGAAAAACTCTTTTCCGATCTACAAGGTGTGAGGAGGTAGTGTTCTTTATTCGCTCACCTGATTTGGTTCCCAATTGGTCCTTAGCTCGTTGTAGCTTGTGAGACTTTTTCATCAAACTTAATTCTGCTTTCCAATAATGCTATCTTTGAATAAACTATTTTTTGAAGGAAAGATGGCATGGTCGACTCACAATCACATTATGGTTTCTTGGAATGATAGAAATAGTATATTATAACTCTTTAGTAGTATCTTCTATGAATCGAGCTCTAAGGACTAAACTCTGACTTGTCGCGCTTTGTTATCTTTTGATATGTAAGCCGGACACCCCTTATTTCTGAGATGATCAGATTTAGTTTCTACTATGCCATATCTCTCATCGGTGTGGTAGGAATTGTTTTTAAGAGAAAATACTATTTAGTAGACTAAATTGAATTAACATGAGTATCTCCCAAAGAAAAAATCATTCGGGAGTTGTGAAGCTCTCATGGATCGAAACATATCAAATAGAGTCTGATCTTCTCCATTCTGAAATTTCTGTGATTGAGGTCGTTTTCTATGTAAGGTCCATTGAGAGACTATGCCATTTTCTTTAGATAGTCCCTAGAATTTCCGACTAAGGTATTCACTTCTGTCTACTCGAAAGATTAATAAATTTTTCGGGCGACGTGGCAGAGTTTTCAATCCGTCGGTCCATCTTTTGCAGTTTGTGATCAAGGACGTCGTCTCGATCGTAGATCTTGGATGGCTTTCGACTGTAGATGAGGAAGGTCTCTTTCGGAGGAGAATCATGATCCGATCATGGATCCTCTACTCTCTATTTTTTCTTTCCAAAGGTGATGGATATGCTAGGCCAAATGCTCTTCCTTGGGGCCGGTCTCTGACATCCTGATGGTGGATTTTCTAGCAAAATCACCGTCGGAGGCTGCCACATGGCCTGTACCATTTTGGTGAGGCCTTGAACCCGCTACATCACCAGGTTAAATTGCTCCTGATCTAGCATGGCTGTCAGTAGAGGTGGTGGTTGAAGCGCCGATGATGGAGCATAAATAGATGGATCTGGCTTAGACCTTAAAGAAGGTCGGCAGGATCGATTGAGCATTTCTTTAAGAATAAGGGTACCTCAGGAACAGAGGGCCTTTTCTCTAGCGCCAATCCTGTTAGTGCAGAATCTGGTTGACGACGGATCGAGCTGGAGTGGAGGAGAACGAGGTCGCTGTTGGTGACCTACAAAATAAAGTCTCGTCCAGAGTCGATGACGGTGGCTCCGGCAGGACCCTCCGACGATCAAGTCAGCTCTTCTGGCCAACAAAAATGGAGTGCTCAGGAAAGAGTTTGGCAGAGTTTTAGGAAGGAGAAGAGAGCTTAGAGAAAATATATTTAGAGGGTCCCTTTTTATAGACGGAGTTTGATTAATAGTGATGACTATACTGTCCGGTAGCGGGCCGCTTGAGACCGTATGGGGTTCAGTATGGAGAGGAAGGTATCGTCAGACTGATAGTGATAGTCATACCGTCCGGTAGTAGACTGCTCAGGGCTGCGTGGAGTTTGTTACGGAGAGAGGGGCATCGTCAGACTGATAGCAATCGTACGTCGAGATTTAATGGTTATAGTTCGGAGGAAGCAGACATTGGTTGGTAAAAAATTTCGACATACATCAATTCCAAAGGAGTTCGAACTCCTGAAGAAAATACGTCTGGAGGGGATCATCCGGGAGTAATCCGCTGGAGGAATCTGACTGAAGGAGAAGTTCGAAAGGAGTTTGGCTGAAAGAGGAGTCCGAAAGGAGTTTGACTCTTGTAGAAATCCGACTGAAGAAGTGGTCTGAAAGGAGTTCGGCTCCTGTAGAAATCCAATTGAAGGAATAGTTTGGCTCCTAGAGGAATCTGATTGAAGGAGGAGTCCGAAAGGAGTTCCGCTCCTGAAGGAATTCAACTTAAGGAGGAGTCCAAAAAAAGTTCGACTCCTGTAGAAATCCAACCAAAGGAGAGATACGAAAGAAATTCGACTCTCGGAGAAATTTGGCTCCTGTAGAAATCCGATCGAAGGAGAAATTCGGATGGAGCTCGGCCGCTGGAGGAGTTCAGCCGTTGAAAGAGTTCGGCTACTGAATGAGTTCGATCGCTGGAGAAGATCGGTTGGGGTTCGGCCATTGAAAGGAGAATTTCGGATCGAAGCTCTTCCGTGATTACCAGCTGCGTTAGGCTGAGCACCAGATTGGACTTTGGTGGGAGTGGAGTTTATCTCCAACAACTTCTATATAAAGAGAGAGAGAGAGAGAGAGAGAGAGAGAGAGAGAGAGGTGATTTGGCCATTCCTACAGCTTGGATCATGGCCGAACAATATCATGCATTTTTTTTATTTCTGCTTATATTTGAGATATGGTTGATACCGTGCTGAAATTTGAATGTTCCAATATTTGCCGCGAAGGAATTGAAATTTGCTAACATGTTGCTAATTTGGCTTCCATCAGGCACTTATATTATACGGATGCTGTGCTACCAGTTGGGGCTAATCAATGCATGGCTATCACCTCAGCTGATGGCATGGGAGTCCTGATGGCGTAAGTGCCCCGTAGAAACCAAATTAGCGAGACGACCAACTTATGTTCTGCATGTCAATTTTGAAAGGGCATTTTGCAAAAATGGCCATTCTATTATCGCTCTTGGCAAACAATCATTTTTCTAGGTTTTGTAGAAAAGTTCATCATCCGGTAAAACAAAATTTAATTTAGATAAGTTTTTAAATATCTAACTCGCCTCGAGTAAACTTGCACATTGTTTTCAAATTTACCGAAGTAAAAACCACCATCATTCTCACCAGAAAAGTCAAAAATTGGTCACCGGTCAATTGATTATGGTGACTCTCCCTTTCTTCCATTTTAAAAAAAAAAAAAAATCTAGCCATGTCCATTATCTGAATATTCACCTGTCACTTTAATTAAACTCCTCTTAGCCCTAGAGGATGATGAGAAAAATAGAAGAATTCTAAAAATATGGTCATGATGAAAAAAATTGAACTTAGATACATCGGTCAAATATGACAATCACTGTAATATTAGTTCCATCTTACACAACCATCACGGTAGAATGTTGACAATAGCGAAGGTCGTCCAACACTTTGGACTAGCATACCATCCATAGAATTAAGGATAATATGGAAGGAGACATAGTAAATTTCAAGCAATTTGGATTGGCATGTCATCTATGGAATTAATTAAGAATAGTAATTTGCTGTCCACCACCACTAACGATCCCTATCATTGTCCACGATCATCATAAATCTCTACTACAACTCACCATCGCCTTCAATCTCCAATATGACCCACCATTGCTAATAGTCTCAACCTTCATCTACTAACACAACAATTCTACAATCAACTTCATCAATATTTCACCATTACCAACCTCCAACAATGATCTCGATCATGCATCATCCACCATCGCATATGATCTCCATCACTACTTATCACTACCGACAGTCTTTACTACCATACACCATTATTAACAATCTTAATAATCATCTATCATCGATCTCCACCACCACTCACCATTATCATTGCCAACCACCACCTACCATCACTAATTGCCTCCACCACCACCACCCACAAATATCAAAGATGGATGGTGGATACTAATACATACATGTTTAAAAATGATGCACATATTATAAGCAATTGATGCATACATATTGAACTGAAAATTATTTTTTAGAGATATTTATTTTTCTAGAGAAATAAATAATATATTGGGGCACAACAATATTTTAATGCTACCCAAAATGAAAAAAATAACAAATCAAAAACTGAAAAATTGGATTTGATGTGAAGAAGTAGCTAGGTTATTATCACAAAAATTATGAGACAGGTTAGTATTTTGTAGTAAATCTCTATTTGAATCAAACGACCAACACATGCTAAACTTTATGATAAGAATTATTTGTCATGTTCCAATTGATGCAAGTAATCACATTCTTTACTAAAATGCGTGCATGGTCATTGAGCACATGTGTGGATTGTTGATCTTAAATATGTGCATCAATAGTTCTAATATCTATATTGCCTTTTTAAAATCTATGCATTAGATATTTAACATGCCTGTATCATCAATTTGAAAGGTGTGCATCAATTGTTTAAGTTTATCAACATATAGGTTAAGATTTTTCCATAAACATAAAAAATTTTAGTTAATTCATGCTTTCTGACCATACAAATGAGTGATTGTTTTTTTAGACAAAGGCAAAGAAAATCTAAAAAGAAAGGTAGAGAAGATCTATATCTACTGCAATTAGCTAGGACTAAGTACCAAAGAAGACTGAAATTTTAAACCTTTAATTTCTAGGCAAAGGTATATCCATTGAGATAAGCCCTAGTCCACTTATGCATAAGTTATTATGAAGTGGAAAAATTAATTTTTTGCCATTAAAAGTTGTTCGACACAAATCAACTAGCTCTTTGTATACGTTGTGAACATCAATGTTAATATGCTTGACTATCATTAAAATTTATTATTTAATGTACAATAAATAGGGTGTTGATGTATTGTATTATTAAAAGAAAAGCTGGAAAAGGGAGAAAAAATGTATTCCATGCACCGCTTGCGGTATATTTTATTAATACTGATATGGGAGTTTCTATATGAAGGTTCGTATATAAAATTCTTTATTTACAATATAGACATAGATATTACCAACGAGAGTTTATGCTTGGCGATTGTCAAAGCATATTGCTTCATGTGCAACATAAATTTAATTATTGAATCTTTTTATTTATTATAATTTATTACAGCATGAATTATATATCAAGAATGGCTAGCACTAATTAAAAAGAAGAAAGAAAATTATATCCTGCTATGTTGGTGTCATCATTAATGATATCAGTATTAATAAGCCATAATCAAAGTTAATTTAGTGTTCAATGTCCAAAAGAAATTTGGTTATTAAAATCTTTTATATATTATAATTTACTATATATATATTATTATATTATATTTCACAAATAGTTGGAAAAGAAGGAAAAAAATTATATCTTGTGCATCTGGCAGGATATAAGCTAGTATCTCCTATTCCTGTGTGTTCTAAACGAAGGGTTGCAAGGTGACTGAATTAATTGTTTATGAGTAGCCACTGTTGAAGATTTGATACCATTTATTATGATAGAAAAAAAAAAAAAAGATACAATTAAATACGTAAACTAGACAAAAGTCTATCTCCATGGGATATGCAATTCAAGAAAATAAAGAATTAGCGACGACTTTTTCGCCCCACTAATAATGAGTATTAGTGATTGAATTAGAAATAGCAATATTGCTATCTATAATAAAAATTTTTATCAATAGCTTTGACGATGAAAGCTTAGCCATCGCTAATAGCATTATTAGAGATGGTATTAGAGACGATAAAATCACCATCGCTAATATGTCAGGTACTGGCGACGACTATTAGCGACGACTGATAAACCATCTCTAATATCCATATTTACGACAGCTAATTATGACCAAAATTTATCCCACCACTAAAAGTTATTAATTATTAACGATGGCATTGTCGTTGCTAATAATATTATCGACAACTTTAGTGGCAGAGTTTTAGCTATTGCTAATAACTAATAAATTTTTTAAATTTGATGATAATTTATTAGCGATGGGATATTTTATTAGCAATGGCTATAAAATAGTATTAGCGATGGCTATAGCGACCGTAATTATACCATCGCTAATACTTATTCCTATATTTTATCGAGCCCCCGACCATCAGATCCTACTTCTCTAAGCCTCAGGCTGCCTCCCCATGTGAGGCCTCGGCCACCTTCCATCTCCCCAAGCCCCTGATTGCCTCTCACCCAAATATCTTTGGCCTGGCCTAAGCCTAGCCCAAGAGTGGGCTTGATATATACTGTCAGCCTGCATTCAATTCAAAATTAGCAGTGCTCTATTCATAAAGAGGTTATGATGACTGCCTGATGCGCCTAAAGAGTCTAAAGAGAGATAGAGCTGATGTATTTCTATTTTTATAGTTGTAGGGCAAGCTTGGATGGTCTGTTACATTGCAGGTAACTGCTGAAGGAAAATCCTGATTTTTCGATCCAGGTTCGCTCAGATCTGATCAGATCAAGAGATATATTTTAAATTTTTTTTTTTTTTGATCTGTATCAGATCTGGGATGTTTCAGATCTGATTCTTATTATTTTAATAAATAAAATAAAATAAGAATAAATTAAATCAAATTTAATTTACCTGATTTGGGTAATCCAATTACCCGTTGATGATCCTGTATGCAGCGGAAGGTTCTGGATCTAGCCACGCAAGCGCCTGGCCTCTACCGGTATCCACTCAGGCTGGATCTAGAGATCCTCTTCTTCTCTATCACGTCTCCAAAAATCAGATCTGGATCTGATTTGGAGGATTTTCAAAACTCCTTTTGAAGATCAGCAGTCGTCCTTTGCAGCAGTGCAGCCTTCTTGCTTTTGATCGCCTTTCTTTGATCTGGAATCGCACCAACCTAAGTCCAAAACTCTTTTGGACGTGGAGAGGAGAAGGGAGAAGAAGCTTTGGCATGGAGGAAGGAGGAGGAGAGGCAGCCTTGGGGCATATGGGAAATCTCTTAGCTCAATCAATCTTTGAGTTGGGCGCAGGGTCTTATTTATAGACTACCTGTGATCCAACTCCTCTTCTTCCCAACCAATCACAACCCTTTGTGAAATCAGATCTAAATCTGATTGGTTGGAATAGAGTCCCCTGGATTCCTCCTTAGAGGGCGCCTAAGACCAGTCAAACTGGATTCTTAGTAGAACTCTGATTGGAATCCAAAAGGGAGGTGGAGTCCTTGTCCAACAAGGACTCCTAGGCGCCTCCAACTTGGGCGCACGCCTAGGGTGGCGTGCGCCCTGGGCGTGCACCCTCCTCCTTGCCAGGTTCTGGCAGGGGGACAGGCCCCCACCAGCTCTCCAATAGGTGCATGACATGTGGTCAAAAGTCAAAGTGTCAATGGTCAATGTTTGACCAGTCAAAGGTAGACTTTTGACCAAAGTCAAAGAACAAGAAATGGCAGGTGACCAAAAATGGCAGGTAATGTCTTACAAAATAAGACAACCTTTTCTAACTTGGACAACCTCCAGTTAGACCATATGAAGGCCTCTGATTGAGCACAAACTCCTTTGGCTCAGTCAGGACAACTTATTTATGATAGTAAAAGAAGAACGTTAGGTTCAATCGAGTGCTAGCACGATTTTCTTGAACCTAATTGAATCTCATTCAGATCAATTGAACTAGATCAGTTCAATTGATGATCACCAGATTCAAACCCTTGTTTGTGTGACCCAGTTAGGTTCAGTTCTGTATGGTAATGGGATATGTCATGATCTCTATCATCGACATCATCGAAACTCCTTTCGATGGATCAGAACTCTTCTGATTCGAACAGCTAGAATGATCGATCATCTAAATCATTCTAATTGCTCCCAAAATCCACCAGTGACACCTAGCAGTATATGGTGGCAACCCATCAGAGCTGAATGCGAACCTCTTGGTGCAGCTACCTGTGTGATTAAGTTCTTCTATCTTGAGCCCCGATCAGATTAGGGTTAAGGTAAACTCGTCAAACCCTAGTCTCTGTCATATGATGTAATCATTCGATTCGAGTCCAATGTGAAAATCTAAATAGAAACTCTTTCTATTATTTCACTCTGCCATGGCCATGGGCTTCTGGACTTGATTCTCATGATTATCATAGGGCTGCTCCTCTACCACCGAGGTAGATAGATTCCATCTTGATGCAATCCAGTTCCTACAATGAACATGCTATAGCCAACATACACCTCAGGGTTCCATATGGCTAGGAGACCGAGTAATGGTGTAGTCAAACTATAACACCCTCAAGGTGAACTGCCGATGCATCTCAGGTCAAAGAACCAGACACACTACTGCAGCATCGAGTCAGTCATTGACGAGAAGGTAGACTTCCCTAATGACTACTCGAGGTGGTCACGCTCAGTGCCCTCGTTCTCTAATGAGTACCTATACTCTCGCTCCGGTGTCTGCACACCATAGACTCAAGACTCATCTACTAAAGAGAAGCGATTGTACACCAACCTTCTGGATCAATCACCATCCTCGTGATGATCCTATGGTCGGGAGCATTTTATGAGTTAACAATGATTATTCATATCTTAAATTTTCAACTCTTGAAAATATGAATTATCATTACCATTAACTCAAAGGATGTATCATAGACACTAAATACACATATGTGATAGAAAATAATCTTTTTTATTGATATTAGTCAAAATTATAATTTTGCCCCTAGAAGTGTATTACAAGTGTCAGCCAATTTTGGCTTCTAAGGCATATATATCTAACAACTGCTTACAGCCACCTAATGGTTAAAGGTGCAGATAAACTTAGAATGCCTTATTTTCTAATGGTAGATCTGAGCCTTCTTCTTTTTTTTTTTTATTTGTTTACTTTGTTGGTGTTTGATTTAAGTATTATTTTTAACCGGTGGCAATATTTTTGGGCCAGGCTTAGGTATGGGTAGGGCCCGGCTCAGTTCCAGCTCTAACTATGATGAAAATTTTAGATAGCTGATTTTTAATTAATAATTCTTATTAGAATAGAAATTATATTTTCTGAGTCTCATTTTACAAACCAATAATTATTCTATCATAAAAATATTAATGACTAAATTTTAAAATTTTAACGACGTCAATCATGTCGCTAATAAAAAATTATTTAATTTTTTTAATTTAGTTTTATTATTATTAGCAATGGTAGGATACTTATTAGAGATGGCAAGATATAGTTGCTAATGAATAAAAAAATAATTTTAGTTTTTTAATATATTTTTATGATTATTAGTGATAGAAAAATTTATTAAGGATGTTAAATTACCATCTCTAATAAAAAATAATTTTATTTTTTATATATTTTTATAATTACTAGTAATAAAAAAATTATTAATGATGATATTTTTCATCTCTAATAAATAATTTTATTTTTTAATATATTTTTATATTATTAGCAATGAAAGACAATTATTAGCAATAGTATCTTGCCATCACTAATAAATTTATTTTAAAATATAATTATTAGCAATGATATTTTACCATCACTAATAAGTAATTTTATTTTTTAAATATATTTTTATAATTATTAATGATGGAAGAAAATTATTAGCGGCAGTTTCTTATCATCGTTAATAACTTTATATTAAAATTTAATTATTAGCAATGAGGTATAATTATTAGCGATGGTAATTTACTATCGCTAATAAATTTATTTTAAAATATAATTATTAATGATGGGATAAAAGTATTAGTGATGGTAATTTACCATCACTAATAAATTTATTTTAAATTATAATGATTAGCGATGAGAAAAAATTATTAGCGATAGTAGCTTGTCGTCAGTAATAACCTTTCCACCATTGTTTTTCCCCACCACGCATCTTGGTTTTCTCCCAACCCACCGGGCCCTTTTTTTCCCACTCCCCCCAACCCCTCGTGTCTTTATCCCCCATCGCGCACCCTTCGGTCCCCCCACCACCCCCCTCTCTTCCCCACCCTCTAGTCCCCTCGCCACCCTCTCTCTCCCCTACCTTCCGCCTCCCCGAGCCCCTGGCCATCTCCCCCCAGTCGCCTTCCTGAGCCCCTGGTGGCTCACCCCTAGCCCGCCTCCCTCGACCTCCTCCTCGAGCCCCTAACCCACCTCTCTCGACCGCCTCCCCAAGCCTCTGGCCGTCTCCTTCCAACTACACCCAGCCCGTCTCTCCTCAGCAACCTCCCCGAGTCCTCAACCACCTCCTTTCTATTAAGAATAACACCTTAAATTCTTTCATATTAAGCCCACAGTGAGGTCCAAGACAACGAACGGAGCCCAACGAGCCCTAGAACACCTCAATCGGAGTCTAGATGAGAAAGATACATGCGAAGAAAGCACTCGGAGCATCATAGTGGAAGCAAAAATGGGGCCCACAATCGATAGGCCCACTGGAGGTGCGACCCAGGCATGTAGGCCCGCGGGGGTCGGCTCAAGCGCTCACTGTTCGTAGGCCAACCAGCATGCGGGGGCCGCCCAGGTGCAGGCGAGCGGCCCTACATGGGAGCGTGGCCCAGGCCTAGGCGCACTCGCGTGCGAGTAGCGGCCTGGGCCCAGGCGACCTCACGATCGCATGGGCATAAGGGTTTTTTTCGCAGTCTACATGCCAGAGAGCATGGACCAGTTATTTATCGCAGCTTACATGATTCCTTCTCCATGTTTTACTGGTTTTGGACTGTATACGTGGCCTTTATGAGCAGCAGACCGAAAGCTAAAGGCGGTGGTGGTGGCTTAGTGATTTTGGAGAACCTGAAATATGAAAGAGAGCAGAGAGACAGAGGGCTCTAGCAACAGTAGGAGCAGAGGCTTCAGGCAGATAGTTAGGCGATGAACTACGATCGTTTCAGGAGATCTCCAAGAAAGAGTTTGTTCAGGATAACTTCTTGTTGAGAGGATTATATACGTGAATTGAGAGTGGATAATCTCCTCTTATATCTCTTTCTTTTTCATAGTAAAGTTTTGCATGCCCCATAGAGGCAAGCCTTTAGACTGATCCACGTACTTGATTATTCTTGTTTTGATTTCTTCTTTCTTCATATCACAATCTGCTGGTACTAAATCCTTAATAAGAGGTATCAAAGTATGTTGATACCCCCAACAATTGATATCAGAGCCTAGAGTATCGAAGCATAGATTGTAGCAGTGGTGATAGAGATTGAAGAACATGGAGAAGACAAGCTTAATCAAGGTGGAGATCTACAGGTTTGATGGAAAAGGCAATTTCTCCTTATGGCAAGCAAGGATAAAGGATGTCCTCATCCAACATGGTTTGATTGACGCTCTCTTATATGACAAGATGTCAACCACCATAGAGGTGAAGGATTGGAAGTAGATCTAGATGCAGATGGTAAGCACGATTCGCTTGTACCTAGTGGATGATGTGGTGATACATGTACTTGGCGAGACTTTCTCGATGGTGCTATGATCGAAGCTCGAGAAGTTATACATGGCGAAGTCCCTCACCAACACCCTCTTCCTTTGGAGGTAGTTCTATCAACTGTGGATGGACAAAGGCCAGAGCATGCGGGAGTATCTATCCAACTTCTAGAACATCCTCACCGACCTCCTCAGCGTTGATGAAAACGTTGAGGAGAAGACCAGGACGTTGGTCTTGCTTGCGTCGCTTCTTTCTTCGTATGAGTCCTTTGTGACTGCTCTTCTAGTAGAAAAGAACACCATCAAGATGGATGAAGTCACTGTGATGATTCTCCAAAATGAGGTTCTCAGGACGAAGAACCCAGCTTCGAGCTCAGATGGTGGCAGCTCAGCTTTGGAGGTTTCTAGAGGAGCAGGAGGCAGTTGACAGAACGACAGAGGATCATGAGGAGAACAATCCAGATCCAAGATGAGGGACCAAAGCAAGATTAGATGGTACAGGTGCGATGAGTTGGGGCATCGAGTCAAGGATTGCCCATAACTCAAAGATCGGATGAGGGCTACTATGGCGGTGGCCAGTAGCGATACAGAAGACAGTGATGATATCCTTCTGATTACTGATGAGGTATCTATTTCTTCCTCCCTATGGATTATAGATTCTGCTTGTTCGCATCATGTATGTTGCAGAGAGGAGATGTTTGACTCCCTAGAGACCAATGAGGGTATTGTATTCCTATCAGATGGATCGAGCTGTGAGATCAAGGGTAGCAGAACAGTCAGCATGAAACTCCATAATAGAATAGTGAAGAAGTTGGGTGAGATCCGATACATACCCAGCTTTAAAAAGAATCTAATTTCACTGAGCAGACTAAATTCGACCGACTTCAGATGGAAAGCTGATGGAGGAATCCTGAAGATCATGCATGATAGTAGGGTGGTGCTAAGAGGAAGAAAGTATGGAGGACATTACCTCATATCAGAAAATCCAGTATGAGGTGGAGCTCCAGGTAGAGATGGATCAGACATGGGACGAGAGACTTGGGAGGATGACATGCGACATCATAAGATGAAGTTCCTATTACCGCAGAAAGCTACTCCAAGCAGATCTCAGGTCAGGCAAATCATAATAGTTGATGGAGGTGGGATTGAGCGATCTGGCTCAACTCTCATATTTGTCCATCCATGATCAACAGGCGATTGCCCCAGGGCATGGGGATGCTTGACAAGCTCTCATATAGATAGAGATCAAATATCGAGTCGAGATGAAGATTGTTGAGAATAATATTTTAAATTATTCTACATTAAGCCCACAGCGAGGTCCAGGATAATGAACGGAGTCCAACGAGCCCAAGAACACCTCAATCGAAGTTCAGATGAGAAAGATATTCACGAAGAAAGCACTCGAAGCATCACAGCGGAAGCTGAAGTGGAGCCTACGGTCGGTAGGCCCACTGGAGGTGTGACCCAGGCACTTGGGCCCATGGGGGCTGGCCCAGGCGTGCACTACTGTGCGAGTGCGGCCCAGCAACTAGAGGCCCTAAGCGTGGCCCAGGCATGGGTGCGCGGCCCAGCGCGGGCGGGCGACCTTGTGCCATGTGCGGCCTAGGAGGGGTGCACGCGGGCGCGGCCCAGGCCCAGGCGTGCATGCGAGTAGCGGCCTCGCGATCACATGGCGCAGGGGTTTTTTTCATGGTCTACATGCCAGAGAGCATGGACCGGGCGTTTATCGTGGCTTACAAGATTCCTTCTTCGTGTTTTACTGGGTTTTGGACTATATTCATGGCCTTTATAAGCAGCAGATTGAAAGCTAAAGATGGTGGTGGTGGCTTAGTGATTTTGGAGAACCTGAAACATGAAAGAGAGCAAAGAGAGAGAACGCTAGCAACAGCAGGAGCAGAGGCTTCAGACAGATAGTTAGGCAACGGACTACGATCATTTCAGGAGGTCTTCAAGGGAGAGTTTGTTCAGAATAACTTCTTGTTGAGAGGATTATATACGTGAGTTGAAAGTGGATAATCTTCTCTTATATCTCTTTCATTTTTATAGTAAAGTTTTGTATGCCCTATGGAGGCAAGCCTTTAGGCTGATCCACGTACTTGATTGTTCTTGTTTTGATTTCTTCTTTCTTCCTATCGCAATCTGCTGGTACTAGATCCTTAACAAGTGGTATCAAAGCTTGTTGATACCCCCAAGACTCCCAATTGTGCCTGGCCCGTCTCCCCCCAGCAGCCTCTTCGAGCCCCCGATCGCCTCCCTCCAGCTGCACCCGGTTTGCCTCCACCCATCCTGCCTCCCTCCAATTGCCTCCCTAAGCCCCGGCCATCTCCCCCTAGCTCCCCTCATCCAATCTCCACCTGGCCGCCTCCCACCTCCCCGAGACTCTGGCCACCTCCCACCTCCCCCGACCCGACCCCATGGCCCCAACCTATGTCGCCTTCCCACGGCCCCATCCCCATACCCTCATTTCCATGGCTACATCTCTGAGCCACCGCCCCGGCCCCGCTGCTCGATCCCGTGACTCCTATCCCGCCAGCTCGACCCTATGGCCCCATCCACATGCCCTTATCGCTACGACTATATCCCCGAGCCTTAGTCCCTGCTCGCTAGCTCATGCCTCCTTGTGCTTCAGTCCCTGCACACCACCCCACACCTTAATCCTGCATGTAAACCTGCCTTCTATTGTGAGTATTAGCGACAACATTAGCAACAGCTAATACTAAAAGTTAATTTTTTTTATTTAAATTATATTAATTAATTATAATTAAATATTAAAAACTAATTAATTAAATATTAATTTAATTAATTATTTAGATTTTTAATTAATTAATTAATTAGAAGTACGGGATTTGGGTCTTGGCATGTAGAGCACTTGAATCAAGGCAAGGTTCGGGCAGCTAGCTGACATCCAACACTCGCATGCCTTACGTGCTCAAGCCAAGGAAAGGTGCTAGTCAGCATTGCAAACACAGGGCTAGGTTATGCCCTGCATGCTTGGGCCTCGAGTCCCAGCTGGCATCTAAGACATCCAGCCATCGCGCACCTTGCATGCTCTGAGCCAATGGTGTTAATTTTTAAAAAAATTGTATTGCATTGAACTATAGATCTATCTTTTGATTAATATTTATATTCTAATTTAGTTAAATTAATTTTAAATTAATAATATTTAATTATTTTAAATTAATAATATTTAATATAATTAGTTTTAAATTTTTGGATTAGACTCAAGGAGGGATGTGGCCTGGCCCAGTCTAGCTTATTTTTAGTTCTATTTGTAATCCTACTCGGTACTTAATTTAGAACCTCCAGAATAGGATTTGTCTGGATGTCATTCCGATGTGCTCGTGTAGCTTAGTCGTTTGGCATGCTTTAAGTCCGCATATACGGGATGCGCATCCTAATCATTCCCATTTATAATGATGTCCTTTACTTCTATGATTATGCTTTTGGGAATGCTGTACTCTTAGTTCAAGGATGGGCTCATTATCTTCATAAGAGATGTGTTAATAGAGAAATACTTGATAGGGATATAATAGTTGCCCATTTATATAGGAGTGGATTTATGCCAAACTACAAGTATTGATACCTATATGAAAAGATTTGTGAGACAAACGCAATAACTTTGGAAGCTCTACTTGTTCACGACCTTGCTAATGTGTAAGAGCTTAATCGTGATAGGCTAAAGCAAATGATTAACATGTTTAGTATATTTGATCTGATTATTAGTGGAAGTTCATGTAATAAAATTTTAGATAGCATTCGTTATAGCTATGATGGACTATAGCGTTGTTATGGTTATAGCTATGCTTACCCTCTATACGGTTGCTATCCCTAGAGCGTAAGCAGAGCTATAACCATAGCAATCCCCATAATCTATCAAAGCTATGGCGGTTGCTACCCCTAGAGAGTAAGTAGAGCTATAACTATAGCAATTCCTATAATCCATCATAGCTATGGCGATTGTTACCTGAATGATTATTACATGAACTTTCACTAATAACCAGATCAAACCCACCAAATGTGTTAATCATCTGCTCAAATCTATCACCAATAAGCTCTTGCACATCAGCAAATATGTTGGATAAGTAGAGCTTCCAAAGTTTATAGTTAAATTATCTTCCACATCTTTCCATACAGGTACCAATGCTTGTAGTTTGGCATAAATTCACTCCTATATAGATGGACAATTATTGTATCCTTATCAAGCATTTATCTATTGATACATCTCTTATAAGGACAACAAGCCCATCCTTGAACTAAGAGTGCGACAATCCTAAAAGTATAATCATAGAAGTAAAGGACATCATTGCAAATAGAGATGGTCAAGACGTGCATCTCATGCACGTGGACTTGGAGTGTGCCAGATGACTAGACTGCATGAGTACATGAATTAAGTACTATTTTTAAGTTGTTATTTTATTTTTAAAAAAATTTTCTACTCCTAGGTTGCAGCTCAAGGAGGTGGCTGGGGGCTCGAAGAGGCTATGATGACTGTCTGTGTGACATGCATCTAAATGGAGGTGATGCATTTCTATTATTGTTGTTGTTAGGGCAAGCTTGGATGGTCTGTTACATTGCAGACAACCCTTGCAGCTATATCATGGTTAAAGGTGTAGAGAAACTTGCAATGCCTTACTTTTCAATGACAAATCTGAGCCTTCTTCACATTTTTATGTACTGAAATTATTATGTACTGCTAGATGAGAATCAGACAACATCTAAATCAGGAGACCAGCAAGCCAACAAATTATTATGTACAGCTGCATGAGAATCATTTTTCTGCTGATATATTATAGATGCTAACTAAAAATCATTGTTACATGTGAGTTAAATTTTGATCATCTTGTTATGTTTTAATAGATATTTTGTTTGGAGCAATTTTTGGGTTATCTGCTTGCTCTAGTTTTTATTTTTATCGAGAACTTATTTCACATAAGCTTTATTGGCCAACAAAATATTTTATTTTAAATTTTGCATTACCATCTATAATTTTATAATTAATTTGGTAGATCTATTTATTTTTATTTTTGAAGATTATACATCATGTCTTTTAGAGATCAAAATCATTCCAATCATAGATAGAGCTTTCGAGAAGAGAGAGATCATACAGTTAGCTTGCATAGTTCTACACCTCTTATACTAGATGGTAAAACTCTAACTTTAGATATTCTCGTTAATATTATTTTTTCCTTTGCTAACCATATAATATTCTTTATATTAGTATTTTGCGCTTAAGTTCAAATAGCAGGGGCCACCAGTGATCCCATAGTCACACGTAGTAGCAATTGGCTCTTAGATATAAAGTCATGATCGAGGACCCACTCGGCTCGCGGCACCTCTAACTCGACTGTAGGATAGAGAGCTTATCCATATTCAAAGCTACTCGTAAGTACTATAACTTCAATTAATATATTTAGAATTCAGTCATTCTAGAGTTAATATTTATTTTTTAAAATCAATTTTGCAACATGTTTAGAGAATCTAAAGTATCCGATAAGTGGTAAAAATATACTAATAAAAATATTAAATTATAAAATAAATTAATCTATTTTATTAAAAATTAATACTTTTATTAATCTTATGTAGGAAAGAAGGTCACCAATGTGAAGATCTTATTTTTCTGATTCTGATGAAAAACATTTAAGACAAAACAGACTTCAAACGAGCCCAGAATTGAATTTCAAAAAAAAAAAATCACCAACGCAATGCTGACGTCAGGATGACGTCAGCATTTTTCGTGGCGCATGATGGACCACCTGAAGGGTATTTCGAGAATTTCACAGCAAAAGGTTCGCTCTGATTGGCTGAAGAACGCGGTGGTCCACACAACACCGGGCTCGCGCATGGTCCACGGAGGGCAATTTGAAAATTCTGGCTGATCCAACGGGCGGTATTCACTAAAATTCGATCGGACGACCGAAACAAAGGCGCTGATGGATGGCATCCGTAGCTCCCGGTCGAGATCCAACGGCTGATATTCATTTTGATATTAAACAATAGATCAGAAGGCTTCTTTCAACACGATCGGACGGTCGAGATTTGATCCAACAGTTGATCCAACGGCTGATATTAAATCCGACTTGATCTGGATTATTTTAAGAGGTTTTTGAGTTATTTTTGGACCGTTTGATCAAGATCTAACGGGCAGAATTATCTAAATCCTAATTTGAGTTATTTTGGAAGTCTAAAACTTAATTTTTGATCGATTTTGGGGGAAATCAAACTCTTATTCTATAAAAGACCAGTGTTGTCGTGAAAAATCAAAAAAAAGAAAAAGAGAGAGATAAAGAGAGAGACGGGGAGAAAGAGAGAGAGGGAGAAAAAGAGAGAGAGAGAAAGAAAGAGGAGAGAGGTAGGGAAAAAAAAATGATTTATGAGAAAATCAAAAAGAGTTTTTGATTTTTTCGACGATCAAGACATAGATCAAGGAGCCTCTTCTTCTTCGCCAAGTTTTCCACATCAAGAGCAGCAGACAATCAATTTCAGCAATCAAACAATCTAATTTCTCTATGCTTTTTATTTTATTTGCTGTTTTTGAATTTGTTATCATGAACTAAATTTTATTTTACTAAGGCTAAGGTGTAGCCACTCTTTTGACGTAATATTCAGTATGATTTATTTTTAAATTTTATTCATGAGTAGTATATAAATCTGATCTTAATGCTTTTAGATTATTGGCCATCTTCTAATTAATCTGATGAACATAGATGTTATGGACCAAGTACATCAATGTTAATGCTTCTTGATTATATATCTTGTATTATGAATCAAATTAGAATTCATATGCATGCAGGAATTTTAGTGCGCTTTGGACCTAGCATATTTTAATTAAAGGATTTCACAAAACCTAATGCATTAATATTTATTTAAATTACACCTAGACCAAAGGATAATTAATAAATATTAATAGTTTTGCTATGCCTGGACCAAAAGGTAGTGAATAAATTAGGAGACTCCACCGTCACATGAAATAAAATTAATCTAAAAATCTGAATATTGTATTGACTGAGTTGGTGAACCGATTGCCTTAGTAATCCATTGCTCTTGAATTTAAAATCCTAATAATTTACACTCTCTCTATTTAATTAAAAACTTTTAATTATTTTTTTTCTTTATTTTCTTTAATTTCTTATTCTCATAAATTGATCTTCTAAATGAAGCATAGGAAAGAGCTTTTCAGTACTTATTTTTCAATCTTCTAGGGATGATACTCTACTCATTCACTTTATTACTTGATCGACTGGTGCACTTGCCATAGCTATAAATTAGCATGCATCAAGTTTTTGGCACCGTTGTCGGGGACTGTGTCTAAAACAATATTGAACTTTTGATCGTAGCTTTACTTTAGAAATTTATTTTTAATTTTTATTATTAAAAAAAAATTTAGTACATGACACGTACTGGACATAGTAACTTACTATCTTTAGATCCAAAAATTGAAAGAACCATTAGAAGACTACAACAAGAGAGAAACATGGCAGCTGAAGATCCTAACGACATCAATCTAGGAGTGGATATGGCGACTGAAGGACAGCATGAAGCTATTCGATCAGTACATCATCCATTAAATGATTACATCACACCATCTATAGCCGATGCAGCTTCGAGCATCAGGAGACCACTTGTACAAGCAAACAACTTTGAAATAAAATCGATGATGATCCAAATGATTCAATCAACTGTCCAATTCAGTGAACACATGCATGATGATCCGAATGTCCATATTTCTAATTTTCTTGAACTTTGCAATACTTTTAAAATTAATGGGGTGTCGGATGATGCTATTAGATTAAGGTTATTTTCTTTCTCTTTATGGGATAAAGCTAAAAATTGGCTTCATTCTCTTTCTGCAGGTTCTATCATAACTTGGGATGTCCTAGCCCAAAAATTCTTAGCCAAGTACTTTCCACCTTCCAAAACTGCTAAGATGCGCAATGATATCACTTCTTTTATGCAGATGGACATGGAGACGCTATATGAGGCTTGGGAGCATTTCAAGAAACTGCTGAGGAGATGTCCACATCATCAACTATCCGTATGGCTTTAGGTACAAACTTTCTATAATGGTTTATCTCCTACTAATCGATCTATGATTGATGCAGCAGCAGGAGGAACCATTAATCAAAAAATAGAGGAAGAAGCCTTCGATCTGATCGATGAGATGGCATCAAATAGCTATCAATGGCAGACAGAGCGCATGATGCCAAAAAGACTAGCAGCTGTGCAGGGAGTAGATTGCGTGCCAACTTTACTAGCTGAAATTGCAGCCCTTAGAGTCGAAGTCAACAACTTAAAAGGAATAGCTATGCATGTTCAGAGCATTACTTGTGACCTATGTGGAGGAGGATATAATACGAGCAATTGTCAAACAGGTAATTCTTTTGCTAAAACAATTGATATAGCTAATTATATTGATAATTTTTTTAGGCCGCAATAATAATCTCTACTCCAACACATACAATCAAGGATGGAGGCAGCACCCAAATTTTTCGTGGAGTAATCAAAATGCAGCACAACAGCCACCCCCGGGATTCTAAGTACCTGAAAAAAAGTCCAACATGGAAGAGCTGATGGTCAAATTTATGCAAAACCAAGAAGCAACTATAAAAAATTTGGAAGCCAATCTTAGGCAGGACCAAACAGTAGCAATTCAAAACTTGGAGATGCAAATAGGTCAAATGGCTAAGATAATCTCCGAGAGACCTCAAGGATCCTTGCCAAGCAACACAGAGACCAATCCAAGGGAGCAAGTCAATGCTATCATCTTAATAAGTGGTACAAAGTTAGAGGAGCTACATCAGAAGAAAGAGACTGAAGAGCCAACTATAAATAAGAAACCATCAACTCAAACTCGTCAGTCACCAAAATAACCAGCAGATGGATGGTCTCCAGGTATATGATTTGCTGATCCAAATGTGAAGCCCTACGTGCTGCCACTACCATTCTCAGAGAGACAAATACAGCATCCAGATAAGAAATTTTTTAATTTTTTCAAAATTTTAAAGAATTTACATATTAATATTCCTTTTATAGATGCTATTACTCAAATGCCCAAGTATGCCAAGTTTCTCAAAGAAATCTTAACAAATAAGAAAAAGTTGAAGGAGCATGAGAGAATAAATTTGAATGAAGAATGCTCAGCAATACTTCAAAATAAATTACCACAGAAGCTAAAAGACCTAGGGAGTTTTACCATCCCCTGCATTATTGGTGATTGTAGTTTTGATAAAGTTTTATGTGATTTAGGAGCAAGTATTAATCTCATACCTTTTTCTATTTTCAGGAAGCTGGATCTAGGAGAACCAAAGCCTACCCCTATTACTCTTCAATTAGCCGATAGATCCATTAAATATCCAAGAGGTATAGTGGAAGATGTCTTGGTAAAGGTAAACAAGTTTATTTTTCCTATTGATTTTATTGTTCTTGATATGGAAGAAGATTATGATGTACCCCTTATTTTAGGAAGACCCTTTTTAGCTACTGGAGGAGCTTTAATAGATGTTCAACAAGGAAAATTAATTCTTAGAGTCTAAGATGAACAAGTTACTTTTAATGTTTTCAAAGATACTAAACATATTGATGATAATCAAACTTATTTTCTAATTGACATTATTGACAATCCATTATATGAGAATTCTATAGAAAATAGGTTTGAGACTACAAAAGCGAGCAATGTCAAATTGAAAGAAGATTCGATCAAACATGAAAGTATTCCAATTGAAGTGGCACCAGATTGATCCACCTTAGAACTCAAAGAAAGTCAAGCTGAAGACTATAAATCAGAACTACTAGATAGGTTATTTCTTTTCTTTTTAGTTTTTATCATTTTTCTTTTCTTTTATTTTTCAGTAATTTGTTGTTGCTCTTTTACTGCTCTGGTGTGTATTTTCAATTTTGTAGAAAAATCAATGAGAACTCAAGCAAAATTTCAAAGCTCCAAAGAACCAGACTGAACCAAATCAGGTGTATTCCTTCCTATCCTTTATTGCACCCTTTATTTTTCTTTCTCCTTTAAGATAATGTAGAATAATTATATTAAAAAAAATCATGTGTCAAGAAGAAAGTCTTGAGCAAGATAAACTGGATAAGTGATAAAAGATTGAATTATTTGCTAATGAATGTAATGAGTTAAAGAAGTAGATTATTTGGTCAACTTTTAGCAGCCTACTTAGGTCATTAAAAGATTATTAGCACTTTTTATTGCACATGCACACTAACAAGGCAAAGTAGATATTGATTATAAGACCAACTGAAAATTCAATTATCACTGAAAATTGGTAATTAATATACATTCTAATAAAAAAAACTTGAATTTAAGGAAAGAGCTACCTGCCTATAAATAAAGTGCAAAAGATAGAGTATATGTGGATTGCAAAAGCCTAGTAACTAGGTCTCTGCACCTAGGTCAAGTATGAAAATTCACGTAAAACGGTGAAGGAAATGCCAGGATGCTCAGCATAGTTAAAAAAGAAAAGAAAAGAAAAGAAAAGAAAGAGAAAGGCAGTGTGAAAGCTACCTTAATTCATGAGTATAAAACTGAGAATGTATAGAAAATTAACTAAAATAAGTGATAAGAGAACATACTTTTGTTCTTTTAATTTAATACTGAAATGCTAAAGTTAGTCATCACGAATACATATGCTATAGATCTTTGATGTACTCTAAGAAAGTTTTAAATTGTATTGACTGAAAAATTTGCTTCTAAAGCTCAATGTTAGGTTAACAGTATTTTCTAAATTTTTTGACCTTTAATCCTAGATTTTATCTTTGTGATGGATAATCTTATTGAAACATGGTATTAAATAAAACATTGCTAAGAGACTAGCAATGACTAAGTTGGGGGGTGTGATAAGTGGTAAAAATATACTAATAAAAGTATTAAATTATAAAATAAATTAATCTATTTTATTATAAATTGATATTTTTATTAATCTTATATAGGAAATAAGGCCACCAATGTAAAGATCTTATTTTTTTGGTTCTGATGAAAAAAATTTTAGGCAAAACAGACTTCAAACGAGCCCAGAATTGAATTTCAAAAAAAAAAAAAAAGGCCGACGCAACGCTGACGTCAGCATTTTTCGCAGTGCACGATGGACCATCTGAAGGGTATTTCAAGAATTTCACAGCAAAAGGCATGCTCTGATTGGCTGAAGAAGGCGGCGGTCCATGCAACACCGAGCTCGCGCATGGTCCACGGAGGGCAATTTGGAAATTTTGGCTAATCCAACGGGCGGTATTCACTGAAATTCGATCGAACGATCGAAACGAAGATGCTGATGGATGGCATTTGCAGCTCCCGATCGAGATCCAACGACTGATATTCATCCCGACATTAAACAATACATCAGAAGGCTTCTTTGAACGCGATCGAACGGCCCAGATTTGATCCAATGGTTGATCCAACGGTTGATCCAACGGCTGATATTAAATTTGACTTGATCTGGATTATTTTAAGAGATTTTTGAGTAATTTTTGGACCATTTAATCAAGATCTAACTGGCAGAATTATCCAGATCCTAATTTGAGTTATTTTGGGAGTCTAAAACCTAATTTTTGATGTATTTTGGGGGAAATCAAACTCTTATTCTATAAAAAACTAGTGTTGTCATCAAAAATCGAAAAAAAGAAAAAGAGAGAGACGGGGAGAAAGAGAGAGAGAGGGAGAAAAAGAGAGAGAGAAAGAAAGAGGAGAGAGGTAGAAAAGAAAAAGTGATTTGTGAGAAAATCAAAAAGAGTTTTTGATATTTTCGACGATCAAGACATCGATCAAGGAGCCTCTTCTTCTTCGCCAAGTTCTCCACATCAAGAGCAGCAGACAATCAATTTCAGCAATCAAACAGTCTAATTTCTCTATACTTTTTATTTTATTTATTGTTTTTGAATTTATTATCATGAACTAAATTTTATTTTACTAAGGCTAAGGTGTAGCCACTCTTTTGATGCAATATTCAGTATGATTTATTTTTAAATTTTATTCATGAGGAGTATATAAATTTGATCTTAATGCTTTTAGATTACTGACCATCTTCTAATTGATCTGATGAACATAGATGTTACGGACCAAGTACATCTATGTTAATGCTTCTTGATTATATACCTTGTATTATGAATCAAATTAGAATTCATATGCATGTGAAAATTTTAGTGCACTTTGGACGCAGCGTATTTTAATTAGAGGGTTTCACAAAATCTAATGCATTAATATTTATTTAAATTACACCTGGACCAAAGGGTAATTAATAAATATTAATAGTTTTGCTATGCTTGGACCAAAGGGTAGTGAATAAATTAGGAGACTCCACCATCACATGAAATAAAATTAATTTAAAAATCTAAATATTATATTGACTAAGTTGGTGAACCGATTGCCTTAGTAATCCATTGCTCTTGAATTTAAAATCCTAATAATTTACACTCTCTCTATTTAATTAAATACTTTTAATTATTTTTTTCTTTATTTTCTTTAATTTTTTATTCTCATAAATCGATCTTCTAAATGAAGCATAGGAAAGAGCTTTTCAGTACTTATTTTTCAATCCTCTAGGGACGATACTCTACTCATTCACTTTATTACTTGATCGACTGGTGCACTTGCCATAGCTATAAATTAGCATGCATCAGTATCTTGTATGGTTATCGGTATCATCCAACTCTTAATGCCAGAGTTGGTGAATGAGTTCTCTAACTAGCCATTTGGAGATCATTATGTAGCCTGGGAGATATTTAAGATAAGTCAGATGTTAGAACAATCAGCAGTTTTGATATCAATTGTTAGATAAAACCATGGTACCTCATCTATACCATGTTGCGGAACCCCTAATCTTGTGGTGAACCTGAGGAGATCTATGATGGATCCGATCTCTAAAGGCAATAAAGACCAGCACCAATCCAAGGTGCTATAATAGGGCGCCTTCCTTCTAGGACTTGAGGGAGGCACCTCTTCCTCTAGAATTTCTTCAAGGAATCTTGGGACGGCAATCCTAGAGAAAGAGAGAGAAGAGATTGAGGGAGAAAAGATCTGTATTCCACTGCTTGCATGAAACCCTAATATAACCTATGTATTTATACATAGCCATTAAGCCTGACCAAAAACTCCTCTAGCTAATCCAATACATGAAAGCATTCACTGAGCCCATGTACACTCATGTCTCATATGCTCTCATCAATTGGATTTAAACCTGATCCATACATGAGTTAGTCTCCTTAAGATCTCTCAAATCAGGCTTTAAGATCGCTACGGTCAACCCAGATCCTAGCCTCAAACAGACCTCCCTTGTGTCTCTATCCGATCATTAAGCCGGCTCACTGTAACAACCTTCTAGCTTGTTGGATCTCACCACAACACACCAGAGCTGTTCGATCATGCCATATGCATGAAGATCAAAGCAAACAGGGCCATAGATCCCGTGAAATCTTCCTGGACACCAGGCGGTCCATGGGCGGCCCGTGGACTGCATAATCCTCCATGGACCATGACAAAATGGGCGCATGGATCGCATGGGGGCGTGTGGACCGCGCCCCACTCTCCTGTGGATCGATGGCTTACCATGAGCTTCATGGCCTGAGCTACACCGCATGCGAGCTTGCAGCATGCTCATGCACTGGACCTGCATGGGTCGTGTGCGCCTAGGCCATGCACCTGCCTGGGTTGCACATGCCTAGGCCACATGTGCCTACTAGGCCGCACCAAGCTTGCAAGCCCCATGCCTTCGGGCGAGGCTAAGGCCTACTACAGGCTGTGGGTGTCCTTTTGGGCTTTTCTTTGCTGTGAACTTCACTATTGGCTCCTTATGGATCGAATTTAAGATTTTTTTTCAATAATCTTCGCCTCGACTCGATATTGGACCTCTACCTAATCTTGAAAGCTTTCTAGATGATCTCACCTACATGTCCTAGGGCATATACTGCTGATCATGGATGGACAAATATAAAAGTCAAGCCAGGCCCCTTGATCCCATCTTCATCATATACTGTGTTCTATCTGACCTAAGACCTATTTGGGATAGTCTCCTATGGTAATAGAAACTTCATCTTGCAACGTAGCATGTCATCCTCCCAAGCCTTATATCTCATGCTCAATCCACTTACACGTGGAGCTCCATCTTGTACTGGGCTCTCACTGACTTCTGAAGTTCCACTTCGCATTGAGCTCCCGATCAATGAGTAATGTCCTCCATACTTTTTTCTCCTCATGATAACCCTAGTATCGTGCAAGACCTTTAGGATTCCTCCATCAACTCTCCATCTGGAGCCGATCGAATCCAGTCTACTCAGTAAGATCAAATTATTTCTAAAACTAGGTATATATCTGATCTCTTTCAATTTTTTGATTGTTCCATCATGTTGACGATTTCACTGCCCATGATCACATAGCTCGATCTATCTGGCAAGTGACAGTTCCCTCACTACTATCCAGGGAGTCAAATAGCTTCACTCTACAATACACATGATGAGAACATCGAGCATCCATAATTCATTAGTGAGAAGAAGTAGATACCTCGTCAGTCACCGGAAGAACATCATCACTATCTTCTATATCACTACTTGCCATTGCCACAGTAGGCTTCATTTGATCTTGAAGTTATGGGCAATCTCTGACACGATACCCCAACTCATCATACTAATAGCACTTGATCTTGCTCAAGTCCCTCATCTTAGACTTGAACTGCTTATCTCATGATCTTTTGTCACTCCATCTTCTGTCACCATCACCTCTAGATACCATCAAAGTCGATCATCACCTGAACTCGAGGCTCAGTTCTCTCTCCTAAGAATCTTGTTCTAGAGTAAAGCAGAAGTTACCTCTTTTATCTTAATGTTGCTCTTTTCTACTAGAAGAGCAGTCATCAAGAACTCAAAAGAAGAAAGAAGCGATGAAAGCAAGACCAACGCCCTAATCTTTTCCTCAAATTTCTTGCTAATGCTGTGGAGGAAAAACTTAGGATTTCTAGCATGTATTTTAAAACATTTTTCAAAATTAGAATAGTGAAAGCTATAGATTAATCTAATTAATCTCTAAAATATGTAAATAAATCCTAGATCTAGGATCTAATGAAATGATTAAAGCATGTATATAAATCTAAAAATTAAATAAAATACTAAATAATGATGTTGATCATATCAACATAAAATAAGAAAAACTAAATCTAATCTAATCTATAATTAAGATCAAATCTCATTATCTTTCTTGCAGATTTGGATGTCCACTTTTTGATCTGAGAATATTGTTTTGAGCCACACGTGCATCCGATCTCTATGAGAAGTCCATATGAAGCCCCGATCACGATCCAAAGTCCAGCAATCTGAAAATCAGTATAGTGTGCTAGCACTGCACTGATCCTTCATCGATAGTTGATGTCGAATCTGTTGTTCCTATAGCTGCTTGGAGCTATAGCCATAGATCTGATCTCTTGCATGAACCTGGGTGTTAATCCAGCAAACTGAAGAAGATCTAAGAAAGATAAGAGAAACTAGGATTTTTAGCGTTGGAACCAGAGAGAAGAGAGTTAGGGAGAAAAGCTCAATTGTATTCCTACCTTATTATAAAAGTTACAGTATCTTAATTTATATATCCTAGAGTTTCCACATGAATCCTAATAAATCCCAGCTCAAAAACTCTCCTAGGCTAACCCAACCCATACATGAATTAGCCCCCTTAAGACCTCTTGAACCAGGCCTTAAGACCCCTAAGATCAACCCAGACCTTAGCCCAAAATAGATCCTCGCGTAACTCTACCTGCGCACTGAGCTGGCCCAGTTCTGTGCCGTGTCAGCAGTTCCGAACGTATAGCTCTCTATTTCTCCTGTGCTCTGACTCTTAATCGATCCAATTTTGGATTGAGCTGACTAACCTGCAGAAAATCCTTTTTCTGCAGCCTTCAAGCTCTAGCTTTGATTTTTTGCTCCACCTTGTATTTCAGATCTTCGAAGCACCAATCAAGTCCCTTAAGGTCCTCAATACCTGAACCTCAAGCACGTGAAGAGCTACATACTGCTTCCACCCTAGGACAACTCCTGTCCTAGGACCATACCTATCCTAGCCTCCTCGGAGCCCTCACCCTGGCTCCACCCATGGCCTCCCAAGGCTTGAGAGCACCACACCACCTATAATCTCCATCTTGGTGTGCCCAAGCCTTGGCACACCTGGCAATATCCTCCTGCATGATTTCGCTATTCCTGCATGTCCTGATAGCCCCTCATGCTCACTTTGCCACTACCATTCCTCTTCAGCTACTGAGCTTCCTTTGAGATCTTTGGGATGACCGTCTCCACCGCTAAAGTTCTTGGCTTATTTTTCTGCACCATCTTTGGAGTTGTAGGTATTCTTCTGCTTGACAGCTGCATCACTTATCCTGAACTTCCCTGAAGATCATACAATATTTCTTTACTGACACTCGCCGCATATCCTGATGCTCCACCTGACACTATCCCCTTAAAGCCAGGCCTATCTTCCTGCATAATTCTCTCCACCTAGATCTATATAGCCCCAACACTGGTGCTGGGATATAGGTCCTCCTTCTACATCCCTTTACTTTGAACCCATGTCACAGCTTTCTCCACCCATGAAGCCACCTCTGCCCGGTGCTCCACCTAGAATTGAAGACCTCCTAATGCCGCAAAAGCCGACTCTATCTTCGAGTCCCTCAAGGCCAACCATCCAATGCTGCACTGTTGGGCCTACCGCTGTACCTCGAATACCATCGCTGTCCCTTCAGACCCTCTGCACTCTGCAGGCCTATCCAAAATTCTCTCAGATACACCACACCCTATGGATTCCTCCGAGACTACCAAGAGCTCATCCGACTCTTCACTTTCAATGACTATACTGATGGAATCTGAGCTTTCTCCTTTCTTGTACTTCTTTCAAAGTGGACACTCCCACTTAAAGTGCCCTGCTTCTCCGCACTTGAAGCATCTCTTAGATCCCTTGCTACCCCTCTGTTCACCCTTCTTCTTTTCTTTCCTGTGCTTCTCTGAAACCACAAGACTCTCCTGAAAGACCTCCCTCTTCGTCATTCATTTTCACTACTCGTTGGACTTGAGCACTGATACGATCTTCTTGTAAACCAGTGTCTCCTTACCATATAGCAAAGTTGTCACCAATGGATTGAAGCTCCCGGATAGCAAACACAGCAATAATAGACTCTTGTCCTCCTCTTCTAAATCCACCCCTATATTGAGCAAATCCATGCTCATCCGATTGAATCACTGAATATGCCCCACAACATCCTCGCCCTCCTACATCCGAAAGCTATATAGTTGCTTCTTCAGCATCAACTTATTGCACATGTTCTTCTCTATGTATAACTGTTGTAACCTCAACCATAATCCCTTCGGTGTTTTCTCTTCAAACACACCATACAAAATCTCATCCGCCAAACAAGTCCTAATCATGGCACATGCCCTTTTCTCCAAGGACACCCACTCCTTATCTGTCATCTCCCTCGGCCTATCTTCTAAGGTCGAATCAAATCTCATCTGAACCAGCAGATCCTCCATCCTTACCATCCATATCATGAAACTTTTCTTTCCATCAAACTTCTCTAATCCTACTTTCAATCCACTGTTCTCCATGATCAATTCAAATCAAATAACAGCAAACAGGTAGATCTGAGAAATACCTTGATTAGAAATGATAGATAACAGCCCTATGATCTCTTTCTTCCTTACAAAGCCTAGAGAAAGCCTTTTGATCTGAATCTTGCTACTGATCTCTGCTGAAAATTAATCTTCTTCCTCCTGCATGCTCAACCGAACTCTGATACCAATTGTTATTCCTATAGCTGCTCGAAGCCATAGCCGTAGATTCGATCTCTTACGTGAACTAAGGTGTTAATCCAGCAAACAAAAGAATATCTAAGAAAGATGAGAGAAGCTAGAGTTTTTGGCATTGGAACCAGAGAGAAGAGAGAAGAGGATTAGGAAGAAAAGCTCAATTGTATTCCAACCTTAATGTAAAAGTTATAATATCTTGGTTTATATACCCTAGAGTTTCTACATGAATCCTAATAAATTCCAGCTCAAAAGCCCTCTTAGGCTAACCCAACTCATACATGAATTAGCCCCCCTAAGACCTCTTGAATCAGGCCTTAAGACCCCTAGGATCAATCCAGATCCTAGTCCAAAATAGATCCTCACGTAACTCTGCCCGTGCACTGAGCCGGCTAAGTTCCACTGGATCGACTCAATCTGAAACTAAGCCAGCCCAGTCCTATGCCGTGCCAGTAGTTCCAAATGCACAGCTCTCTATTTTGCCTATACTCTGAGACTTAGCCAATCCAGTTTTGGACTGAGCCAGCTAACCTGCAGAAAATCCTTTTTCTACAATTTTCAAGCTTCGACTTTGGTTCCTTGCTCCATCTTATGTTTCAGGTTTTCGAAGCACCAACCAAGCCCTTTGAGGCCCTCAATATCTAAACCTCAAGCCCATGAAGAGCTACATGGCACCTCCATCCGAGGATAACTCCTGCTCTAGCCCTAGGACCACACCTATACTAGCCTCCCCAGAGCCCTCACCCTGACTCCGCCCGTGGCCTCCTAAGGCTTGGGAGCACCACACCACCTATAGAATCTTCTTTTTCAATTAACTTGAACTCTTTAAGGATCAAAGAAGGACAAGGAAGGATCTAGAAAAAGCCTTATTTCTATATTCTTCTCTCAAAAATTTATAGAAGAAAATTTGAAATAAAAATCCTAAAGAAGACCCTTCTTCTCTAGACCCTTTCAACTCACCTAAGCATAATAATTTATACCTTTACAAAATCCCACACTCTCAACTCTGATATGCCCAAGGTCTCCATGTCCAAGCTCTCTCTCTCTCAGGTCTAAAACATCTTAAAATTTCATGATTTAACTCTCTTTAAATAAAGAGTTAGAGAAGAGTCCCTGTCTAGGTCAAATATCTAGATAGAGAGTCCAAATTAAATAAAGATTGGGGCGTCCAACCCTTGGGTCCCTCCTTAAATTTTTTTTGGCATGGATTATAGATATTTGGTGTACAATCAAATCTTCTTTCTCTCATAAAAATTTTAGAAAAAAAATAGATTAATTGGTGCCATAATGGATAAGAGTTTTGGGTTTGTCCAAATTAACTCTATCAAATAGAATCTAGATCATCACTACTTCTTAGTTTTGATCAAATCCAAAACTACAAACCATCTAAGAGGGATATGGGGGCAAGGATAGCATGGAACCTTTCTAAAAATTAGATTTTTCATAAAGAAAATCATAAAAAATGCAAGAAGAAAGAAAAAGTGGTAAAAGAGAGGAATCCTAGTCTAACTAGGACTACATGCTTTGACTAGTGAAGTCAAATCTTTAGCCCAATTAAAATAGATCTTGATGAAATCTAATTATTGGTATTTTTAAATCAATTAAAAATTTAATTAAATTAGATTAAATTTAATTTAATTTTAATTTAATTTTTTAATTAATTTAAAAATTAGGTATACTCAAGTCCTAGTTCAATTGAAAATTATTCTTTCTTATAATTAGCTTATTCAATAAACTAATTAGACTTGATCCAATCAAGCTCACACCAAATCTAATTAAATCTTATTTAATTATATTTAATCTCAGTCTAATTATTCAATTAAACTGAATCAATTAGCAATCGATTGCTAATCAATCCTCCTACAATACTTGCACTAAGTCAAACATCAATCGTATTGAAAGTTTAACCCAAAATGATTCTTAATTATTGATCAACCATCTGATCAGATCGAGACATCTAATATGTATGACCCCATCGATTCGAATCTATATAGGAATAAATTTTTATACCAATCAAAGTGACCGTCTAGTAATGATACTCGATGGTCGAATAGGTCCAATGCACAAAGCAATATCTTAGAATCCATGTAGATATAGTTTCCATATAATTCATCCTCTTGATCATAAATACTCATAGGATGACTCAGAATTTGATTGTCAACTCTGAATAAGTCATCCATATTGTATTTCAAAATATCAAATCCATCTCATGGATTATTCTGATTAAGATTTTGCTAAATTGAAATACAATGATGCATTATCTCCAAACTCTTTGGAGTGGCCAATCCTATCTTGATTACTCACCGACTTCATAAGTACTTGACTGTACTCATAAATCTTTCATTACTGAATTAAAAATTTAGGTAGTTTGGCAACAAAGCATAGTGAGTTGCTTGCAAACCACTGTGGCGATCTCAAGTCCAAGGGATACTTATACCTATATCTCATCAAAGCAATTTTTGATAGTAGAATGCTCTGAAGTTGGTCACATTTAGTGATGATGTATCTCTACATCTCACCTGTATGCCATATCAGTATCTACACATTCTTTGATTAAGAAGACAACCAATCTATATGGCATACCATAACCTATACTCGATAAATATTATCATCATATTTAACAACGTATCATTTAGTCATGAATAGTTTTATGAACTAATCGATAAATTCTCTCTTTATTGAATCTAAATAGTCCTAAAAACTTTATCATAACATAAGAGTTCATTAGAAGATATAGATTTATGATAAAACATACTAGAATAAATATTTTATTTATTAATAAATTATTTATATTTATAAAATAGTACAACCATCAATAGGTTGATGATTGACTTTGAAATATATTTTTTAATAACTTTCACTTATCCTAAAGCCACTCGATATAGTATCTAATATCCATCTTTGACTTATGATTGTTGAACTCCTTTACCACCAAGCTTTAGTGAGGGGATCGACTAGGTTCTCCTTTTCATTGATTTTTTAAAAATCGATGTCACATCAATCCACGATCTTCTGGATCAAATGATAGCGGCATAGTATGTACTTCATCTACTGGTGTTCTTTTGATTCCTATGCCCGAGCAATTGCTCTAGTGCTATCATAATAAAGCATGATTAGATAATTCAGGAAGGGTGCTACTCCAACCTCGATGATGAGCTTCCTCAGCCACATAGCTTCTTTAACAGCATCTGATGCTGCGACATACTCCACCTCAGCCACATAGGGAGCCTCATGTATGCCATGCTATGTACACGACCTGATATAGCCCAGGCTATGAGTGTCACAAGCAGATATCAGTCAAATCCAGGTGAAGAACACTGGACTTTTGTGAAATGTATCCTTAAGTACTTGAGAAGAACTAAGGATATGATGTTGGTCTTTGGTAATGGAGAACTCCAAGTTCAAGGATACACAGACTCGGACTTCATGTCTGATATAGATGATCAAAAGTCAACATCTGGAAGTCTGTTTGTGTGCAATGGTGGAGCTGTCGGCTGGAAGAGTTCCAAGCAAACTGTGATAGCAGATTCCACCATGGAAGCAGAATATATAGCTGCATCAGAGGCTGCAAAGAAAATGTTCTGGTATAAAAAGTTTACTGCAAAAATTGGAGTAATGCCATCAGATGCCATTCCTCTTTACTGTGACAACAATGGCGCCATAGCCCTTACTAAGGAGCCGAGGTCTCACCAGAAGTTCAAGCACATTGAGCGGCGATATCATCTCATCCGCGATTACCTTGAGAAAGATTACGTTGAGGTCAAGAGAGTCAACTCCGCAGATAATGTGGCAGACCCACTTACAAAGCCGTTGGGACAACAGAAGATCGAAGCCCATCTTGAGAAGATGGGACTTAGACTTATAGCCAATTGGCTTTAGGACAAGTAGGAGATTGTTAGATATATGTGCCCTAGAAGCCAGAATTGGCTGACACTTGTAATACACTTCTAGGGGCAAAATTATAATTTTGACTATAATCAATAAAATGGGTTATTTTCTATCACACATGTGTATTTAGTGTCTGTGATACATCCTTTGAGTTAATGGTAATGATAATTCATATTTTCAAGAGTTGAAAATTTAAGACATGAATAATCATTATTAACTCATAAAATGCTCCCGACCATAGGATCATCACGAGGATGGTGATTGATCCGAAAGGTTGGTGTACAATCGCTTCTCTTTAGTAGATGAGTCTTGAGTCTATGGTGTGGAGACACCAAAGCGAGAGTATAGGTACTCGTTAGAGAACGAGGGCACTGAGCGTGACCACCTCGAGTAGTCATTAGGGAGTCTACCTTCTCGTCAATGACTGACTCGATGCTGCAGTAGTGTGTCTGGTTCTTTGACCTGAGATGCATCGACAGTTCACCTTGAGGGTGTTATAGTTTGACTACACCATTACTCGGTCTCCTAGCCATATGGAACCCTGAGGTGTATGTTGGCTATAGCATGTTCATTGTAGGAACTGGATAGCATCAAGATGGAATCTATCTACCTCGGTGGTAGAGGAGCAGCCCTATGATGATCATGAGAATCAAGTCCAGAAGTCCATGGCCATGGCAGAGTGAAATAATAGAAAGAGTTTCTATTTAGATTTTCACATTGGACTCGAATCGAATGATTACATCATATGACAGAGACTAGGGTTTGACGAGTTCACCTTAACCCTAATCTGATCGGGGCTCAAGATAGAAGAACTTAATCACACAGGTAGCTGCACCAAGAGGTTCGCATTCAGCTCTGATGGGTTGCCACCATATACTGCTAGGTGTCACTGGTGGATTTTGGGAGCAATTAGAATGATTTAGATGATCGATCATTCTAGCTGTTCGAATCAGAAGAGTTCTGATCCATCGAAAGGAGTTTCGATGATGTCGATGATAGAGATCATGACATATCCCATTACCATACAGAACTGAACCTAACTGGGTCACACAAACAAGGGTTTGAATCTGGTGATCATCAATTGAACTGATCCAGTTCAATTGATCTGAATGAGATTCAATTAGGTTCAAGAAAATCGTGCTAGCACTCGATTGAACCTAACGTTCTTCTTTTACTATCATAAATAAGTTGTCCTGACTGAGCCAAAGGAGTTTGTGCTCAATCAGAGGCCTTCATATGGTCTGACTGGAGGTTGTCCAAGTCAGAAAAGGTTGTCTTATTTTGTAAGACATTACCTGCCATTTTTGGTCACCTGCCATTTCTTCGTTCTTTGACTTTGGTCAAAAGTCTGACCTTTGACTGGTCAAACATGTTGACCATTGATACTTTGACTTTTGATCCACGTGTCATGCACCTATTGGAGAGCTGGTGGGGGCCTGTCCCCCTACCAGAACCTGGCAAGGAGGAGGGCGCACGCCACCCTTGGCGTGTGCCCAAGTTGGAGGCGCCCAGGAGTCCCTTGTTGGATAGGGACTCCATCTCCTTTTTGGATTCCAATTAGAGTTCTCCTAAGAACCAACTTTGACTGGTCTTAGGTGCACCCTCTAAGGAGGAATCCAGGGGACTCTATTTCCACCAATCAGATTTAGATCTGATTTCACAAAGAGTTGTGATTGGTTGGGAAGAAGAGGAGTTGGATCACAGACAGTCTATAAATAAGACCCTGCGCCCAACTCAAATATAAAATTGAAAGAATTGAAATCCCATGCCCCAAGGCTGCCTCTCCCCTCTTCCTCCATGCCAAACCCACCTTCTCCCTCTCCTCTCCACGTCCAAAAGTAGTTTTGGACCTTGGTTGGTGCAATCCAGATCAAAGAAAGGCGACTGAAAAGCTAGAAGGCTGCACTGCTGCAAAGGACGACTGCTGATCTTCAAAAGGAGTTTTGAAGATCCTCCAGATCAGATCCAGATCTAATTTTTGGAGATGTGATAGAGAAGAAGAGGATCTCCAGATCCAGCCTGAGTGGATACCGGTAGAGGCCAGGCACTTGCGTGGCTAGATCCAGAACCTTCCTGCTGCATAGGATCATCAACGGGTAATAGGATTACCCACTTCAAGGTAAATTAAATTTGATTTAATTTATCTAATTTTATTTTAATTTATTAAAATAATAAGAATTAGATCTAAAATATCTTAGATCTAATCTAGATCAAAGAAAAAAATTTTTGAAATATATCTCTTGATCTGATCAGATCTGAACGAACCTGGATCCGAAAAATCAGGATTTTTCCTTCAACTGGTATCAGAGCCAAGGTTCTAAAAGTATTTAGATCTAATTTTAAATTTATTTTAATTAAAAAATAAGTGATTTTAGATGTCACATGAGATGTGATCAGATCTAAAATCAGAAAAAATTAAAATTAAATGAATTTGGATCTAAGATTAGAAAATATGCATGACTAGTTCTAAAATAGAATAGTTCTATAGAATAGTCTTGCATGTTTTTTAATTTAATTTGATTAAATCATATTTTAGATCTATTTATTTACTATTTTTTGATATTATAATGGTTATAATAACATCTAAAAAATAGTAAATAAAAATTATTTAATTTTAAACATCATATGAGATATGATTGATGCATGTCTAGACTAGTTGTAGAATAGTTCTACATAATTATCTAGATTAGAATTTATTTTGATTAGATCAATTTAAATCTAATTTTTTAGATTATTATGAGATAATTTAGATCTGAAAAATATGCATGATTCGATACATGAGATGTATGCAAAATATGCCATGATTAGATCTAATTTGTATATGAGATATATGATATAGATCTAAAACTATTTTGTAGTATTGCATGTTCCTGATTAAGGCGTTCCTCTTGGCCGTCCGGTCATAAGAATGAAGAAGGATTTAAAGGCCCTCTCTTCCCATTCGATGGGGTGTTCTTATGATGTGTAGGGGTGCTGCGTGTTCGTCCTTAATCAGAAACCCAAAACTTACTTTCTGCAAAACCCTAGATCCTGAAACCCTAGGATTTATTGTGCATATTTTGTTTATGAACCCTACTTAATTAAAAATTAAGATTATGAAATATTAATTAGGTCTAAAATTGAGAATTTTAGATCTAAGACATATTCATAATACTGGGTTCGGGCTTGGGTAGCTCAATTAGGTCTAAGCGGTTGATCAAACCGAATCAAGAGTTGGTTAGATGGGATCAACAATGCTTAAATTGACCAGCCTAATAGGATTAAGTCTGGGTCAAGATCGAGTCACGATCAAGCAAGACCTAATTAGGCTCAGAGGTTAGAGTCTGGATTGTAGGCTAACCCAATTGGTTCTGACTCAACAATTTGGTGTCTAAGGTAAGTTTGGCACATTCGACCGACTGATTTTTAATTGAAAGCTACTCGACCTTTAATTGGAAGCTACTCGACCTGAATGCATTCTTGTACGAGTTAATGGCATATTCCTTCCACCGGTCTCACTTACCTGGCCATATCTGTTGACACAGTTCTGATCTGAGGTGGTCAATAATCCGAGCTAACCCATGCCACTAGGTTAGTCATAATTGTTATGACTATGACAAGTCTAGTTTAATGAGACCTGAATCAATTCTCCCTAAGAAAAGATTAAGTCTGAGGTCTTCCACCATTGTAGATGTGCGGGCCCTTCCCGGGGTTGATTGTTCTCGGCTGGATACAGTGGCTCAGTTGCACCGGGAAGATGCAACCATGTCTATTAGGCATTGGATGCTATGGGCTGGAGGATGAGTTGGGCTCAATATTTCGGATACGGTGAGAGACTCAATTAGGAACCCAGTCTATGCAAATGGTGGGTCTGACTTAACTAAGGAGTGGATCAATATTTCGGATACGGTGAGATTCATGAATTAGAGATCCAAGTTTGGGTGCACCATGATTAGAGAATCATTGAACAAGAGTTGTTCACTCATTGGCTAACCCATCACCAATAACTGTTAGGTGAGGTGATGAGTCAGTTGGTGAGACCGCACCACCCACTAGAAATCATTAATCATGGAGATTTTTGCATCTCTACAGAGGGAGTGTAGGGATCCGAGAAAATAGTGGGAGCTAATTTGTTTAAAAATAAAATCCCTAAATAAATTGGTCAAGTCATAATTACAGTATCTAACTAGAATCTTTGACTCTCTACAGAAAAATGTCTGCGTCCAACCCATTGGCACGTATCCTGGACACACATAGACTGACTGGACCCAATTATAAAGATTGGCTCAGGAACTACAAAATTATTTTGGGTTCTGAGAAGTTAACCCATGTATTTGGACCAGGACCCTCCCACCTTACCAGCCCGTCCATCCACTTGAACAGAGAGCGTCTCTGGAAAAAATGGATAGACGAAGATAATAAGGCCAGATATTACATGTTGGGCTCGATGTCTGATGAGCTCCAGCGCCAACATGAAGATATCGGGACTGCTCGCCAAATGTTGGCTCACCTGCAGGAGATGTTTGGTGAACAGAGTCGCGCAGCCAAATATCAAGTCACGAAATGACTTTTTAAGGCTAAGATGCATGATGGGCAGTCAGTCCAAGATCACTGTCTGACAATGATCAAGGACATGGAAGAGCTTGAGAAGCTCGGTGTGAAGTTAGACTTGGATCTGCAGAACGATATTATTCTGCAATCCTTGACTGATGCATATGGGCAATTCATCATGAATTACCACATGCATAAACTTCAAAATTCCTTGGCCGAATTAATGAATATGCTGGTTACCGCTGAGCTTTCTATGAAAGGTTCTAAAGGCTCAGTTCTTGCTATGGAACGGACTTCTTCCAAAAGAAAGTCTTATGGAAAGAAAAAGAAGTCTGTGAAAAAGCAAAAGGTGGAAGGATCAAAGAAGAAGAAGGCAGAGCCGAAGAAAAAGGCCGATGTCAAAGGAAAGTGTTTCCATTGCAACAGCGACGGCCATTGGAAGCGGAACTGCCCTACTTACCTGGCCACCCTGAAGAACAAGAAGGAAGGTCCTTCTGGAGGTATGCTCGTTATTGAGTCTAACCTTACGGTTTCTTCTGCATCCAGTTGGGTGCTTGACTCTGGTTCTAGTGCTCATCTGTGCACTTCCATGCAGGGTCTTGAGGATAGCAGGAGGCTGAGGGATGGAGACATGATCCTACGCATCGGTAATGGAGCAAGAGTTGCTGCAGTAGCCGTGGGAACATACCCTCTTCGATTACCATCTGGTTTAGACTTAGTTTTGAAAGACTGTTATTATGTGCCTGCAGCTAGCAGGAATTTGATTTCTGTTTCATGCTTAGCACAAGAAGGCTATGTGATTACCTTCTTTAAGGACCATTGTAACATTCTTTATGAAAGAAATAAAATTGCAAATGGTTTCCTTATTAATGGTCTTTATCAGCTACATATTGATGTACCTATTTTAACTGTCGAGCAAAACGTGAATGCCAAACGACCTAGGGATAGTCCAAACGATAGATATCTATGGCACCTGAGATTAGGTCATATAGCAGAAGATAGGATCAACAAATTGGAGAAAAATGGGCTATTGAGTCCATTGACTTTCGAGTCATATCCAACTTGTGAATCTTGTCTTCAAGGCAAAATGACTAAACTCCCTTTTGTTGGACATGGGGAGAGGGCCACAGATCTCCTTGCCCTAGTACATACTGATGTGTGCGGCCCATTTGATGTGCCGGCTAGAGGCAATTTTGTCTACTTCATTACCTTTACCGATGATCTGTCTAGGTATGGGTATGTGTATCTTATGAGACACAAGTCTGAAGCTTTTGAAAAGTTCAAAGAATTCAGACATGAAGTAGAAAAACAAACTGAAAAACCCATTAAGGTTCTTCGATCAGATCGAGGAGGTGAATACCTTAGCCGAAAATTCCTAGACTATCTTAAGAAAAATGGCATAGTCTCTCAATGGACTCCACCAGGAACACCTCAACTCAACGGGGTTTCAGAATGGAGAAATCGGACTCTATTGGATATGGTTCGATCCATGATGAGCTTCACAGACCTCCCTGATTTTCTTTGGGGACATTCATTGTTAACTTCAATTTATCTACTGAATAGGGTTCCCTCTAAAACCGTTCCTACCACACCGTATGAGATATGGCACGGTAAGAAACCAAGTCTGAGTCATCTCAGAATTTGGGGTTGTCCGGCTCATGTCAAAAGACAACAAGCGGACAAGTTAGAGTTTAGGTCCTTTAGAGCTCGATTCATAGGATATCCTAAAGAGTCATTAGGATACTATTTCTACATTCCAGAAGACCACAATGTGATTGTGAGTCGACATGCCATCTTTCTTGAAAAATAGTTTATTCAAGATAGCGGCATTGGAAAGCAGATTAAGCTTGATGAGAAAGTCTCACAAGTACAACGAGCTAAGGACCAATTGGAACCAAATCAGGTTGAGCCAATAAGAACACTACCTCCTCCACCTCGTAGATCGGAAAGAGTTTTCCCATCCCCCTGAAAGATACTTAGGTATTATTTCAGAGGAAGTAGAGGAAAATGTTCCTCGTAGGTAATGGTGCTCATGGTGATGATCCCAAAACCTACAACGAGGCGATATCAGATATCGACTCCGAGAAATGGCTAGAGGCAATGCAGTCAGAAATTGACTCGATGCACTCAAACCAAGTCTGGACCTTGGTAGATCCACCAGAAGGTATAGTACCTATTGGGTGTAAATGGATCTTCAAGAGAAAGATTGGTGCAGATGGGAATGTGGAGACATTCAAGGCTAGACTAGTGGCAAAAGGTTATAGTCAACGCGAAGGCATTGACTATCAGGATACCTTTTCCCAGTGGCTATGCTAAAATCCATCCGCACATTGCTTGCCGTTGCAGCCTATTTCGATTATGAAATATGGCAAATGGACGTGAAAACGGCATTCTTAAATGGATATCTTGAGGAAGATATCTATATGGAACAGCCGCTAGGTTTCACATCCAGTGATACTGATCACAAGGTTTGCAAGCTGCAAAGGTCCATATATGGACTTAAGCAAGCATCTCGGAGCTGGAACACTCGTTTCAATGATGTGATCAAAAAGTTTGGTTTCATCAAAAATGAAGAGGAACCATGTGTTTTCAAAAAGGTCAGTGGGAGCGCTGTTGTCTTCCTCGTATTGTACGTGGATGACATCCTCCTTATTGGGAATGATATTCCCATGTTGACATCAGTCAAATGTGGTTGTCCAAGGAATTCTCCATGAAAGACCTAGGTGAAGCATCCTTTATTCTAGGAATTAAGGTCTATAGGGATAGACCGAATAGGATGCTAGGACTTTCACAGAAGATGTACATAGAGGAAAGTACTAAAGAGGTTTAGTATGGAAAACTCTAAGAGGGGATTAATACCCTTCAGACATGGTATTCATCTTTCCAAGAAGATGTGCCCTAGCACACCTGAGGAAATAGAACGCATGAGCAAGATCCCTTATGCTTCTGCAATAGGGAGCCTCATGTATGCCATGCTATGTACACGACCTGATATAGCCCATGCTGTGAGTGTCACAAGCAGATATCAGTCAAATCCAGGTGAAGAACACTGGACTTCTGTGAAATGTATCCTTAAGTACTTGAGAAGAACTAAGGATATGATGTTGGTCTTTGGTAATGGAGAACTCCAAGTCCAGGGATACACAGACTCGGATTTCATGTCCGATATAGATGATCGAAAGTCGACATCTGGAAGTCTGTTTGTGTGCAATGGTGGTGCTGTCAGCTGGAAGAGTTCCAAGCAAACTGTGATAGCAGATTCCACCATGGAAGCAGAATATATCGCTGCATCAGAGGCTGCAAAGGAAGCATTCTGGTATAAGAAGTTTGCTGCAGAAATTGGAGTAATGCCATCAGATGCCATTCCTCTTTACTGCGACAACAATGGCGCCATAGCCCTTGCTAAGGAGCCGAGGTCTCACCAGAAAATCCAAGCACATTGAGCGGCGATACCACCTCATCCGCGATTACCTCGAGAAAGGGTTACGTTGAGGTCAAGAGAGTCAACTCCGCAGATAATGTGGCAGACCCACTTACAAAGCCGTTGGGCCAGCAGAAGATCGAAGCCCACCTTGAGAAGATGGGACTTAGACTTGTAGCCAATTGGCTTTAGGACAAGTGGGAAGATTGTTAGATATATGTGCCCTAGAAGCCAGAATTGGCTGACACTTGTAATACACTTCTAGGGGCAAAATTATAATTTTGACTATAATCAATAAAATGGGTTATTTTCTATCACATATGTGTATTTAGTGTCTGTGATACATCCTTTGAGTTAATGGTAATGATAATTCATATTTTCAAGAGTTGAAAATTTAAGACATGAATAATCATTATTAACTCATAAAATGCTCCCGACCATAGGATCATCACGAGGATGGTGATTGATCCGGAAGGTTGGTGTACAATCGCTTCTCTTTAGTAGATGAGTCTTGAGTCTACGGTGTGGAGACACCGGAGCGAGAGTACAGGTACTCGTTAGAGAACGAGGGCACTGAGCGTGACCACCTCGAGTAGTCATTAGGGAAGTCTACCTTCTCGTCAATGACTGACTCGATGCTGCAGTAGTGTGTCTGGTTCTTTGACCTGAGATGCATCGGCAGTTCACCTTGAGGGTGTTATAGTTTGACTACACCATTACTCGGTCTCCTAGCCATATGGAACCCTGAGGTGTATGTTGGCTATAGCATGTTCATTGTAGGAACTGGATTGCATCAAGATGGAATCTATCTACCTCGGTGGTAGAGGAGCAGCCCTATGATAATCATGAGAATCAAGTCCAGAAGCCCATGGCCATGGCAGAGTGAAATAATAGAAAGAGTTTCTATTTAGATTTTCACATTGGACTCGAATCGAATGATTACATCATATGACAGAGACTAGGGTTTGACGAGTTCACCTTAACCCTAATCTGATCGGGGCTCAAGATAGAAGAACTTAATCACACAGGTAGCTGCACCAAGAGGTTCGCATTCAGCTCTGATGGGTTGCCACCATATACTGCTAGGTGTCACTGGTGGATTTTGGGAGCAATTAGAATGATTTAGATGATCGATCATTCTAGCTGTTCGAATCAGAAGAGTTCTGATCCATCGAAAGGAGTTTCGATGATGTCGATGATAGAGATCATGACATATCCCATTACCATACAGAACTGAACCTAACTGGGTCACACAAACAAGGGTTTGAATCTGGTGATCATCAATTGAACTGATCTAGTTCAATTGATCTGAATGAGATTCAATTAGGTTCAAGGAAATCGTGCTAGCACTCGATTGAACCTAACGTTCTTCTTTTACTATCATAAATAAGTTGTCCTGACTGAGCCAAAGGAGTTTGTGCTCAATCAGAGGCCTTCATATGGTCTGACTGGAGGTTGTCCAAGTCAGAAAAGGTTGTCTTATTTGTAAGACATTACCTGCCATTTTTGGTCACCTGCCATTTCTTGTTCCTTTGACTTTGGTCAAAAGTCTGACCTTTGACTGGTCAAATGTTGACCATTGACACTTTGACTTTTGTCCACATGTCACGCACCTATTGGAGAGCTGGTGGGGGCCTGTCCCCCTGCCAGAACCTGGCAAGGAGAAGGGCGCACGCCACCCTAGGCGTGTGCCCAAGTTGGAGGCGCCTTGGAGTCCTTGTTGGACAAGGACTCCACCTCCCTTTTGGATTCCAATCAGAGTTCTACTAAGAATCCAGTTTGACTGGTCTTAGGCACCCTCTAAGGAGGAATCCAGGGGACTCTATTCCAACCAATCAGATTTAGATCTGATTTCACAAAGGGTTGTGATTGGTTGAGAGGAAGAGGAGTTGGATCACGCTTAGTCTATAAATAAGACCCTGCGCCCAACTCAGATTCCAATGCAATTAGAATAGAGATTTCCCACGCCCCAAGGCTGCCTCTCCCCTCTTCCTCCATGCCTAAACTTCTCCTCCTTCTCCTCTCCACGTCCAAAAGAGTTTTGGAATTTAGGTTGGTGCGTTCCAGATCAAAAGAAAGGCGATCAAAAGAAGAAGGCTGCACTGCTGCAAAGGACGACTGCTGATCTTCAAAAGGAGTTTTGAAGATCCTCCAGATCAGATCCAGATCTAATTTTTGGAGGCATGATAGAGAAGAAGAGGATCTCCAGATCCAACCTGAGTGGATACCGGTAGAGGTCAGGCGCTTGCGTGGCTAGATCCAGAACCTTCCGCTGCAATCAGGATCATCTACAGGGTAATAGGATTACCCAAATCAGGTAAATTAAATTTGATTTAATTTATCTTATTTTATTTTATTTATTAAAATAATAAGAATCAGATCTGAAATATATCATGATCTAATTAGGATCAAGAAAAAAATTTTTGAAATATATCTCTTGATCTGATCAGATCTGGACGAACCTGGACCAGGAAATCAGGATTTTTCTTCAACTATTGCAAGCATAATTCGAATGAATTTGAGCATTGCCATAGAAAAGAATGTCTTCTTATAGTTAATACCATAACATTGATAATATCTCTTAGCAATCAGATGAATTTTATAGGTCTCCATCTTTCCATCTACGCCTCTCTTTCTTTTGAAAACTCATTTACACCTAATGGATTTTAACCCCTTTAGGTGGATCAACCAATATCTACACATCATTGACCTTCATGAACTCCTTCTCGAATTTCATAGCCTCAAGCCATTTCTCAAAATCAGGCTTCTGCATCGCATCCATGTAGGTGATCAGATCCTCATCATTCTCATCGAGTTTAATGGGATCATTGTCTTGGACAAAAAAATCATAGTATTTGTCCAGCTGATACAATACTCTACTGGATCGCCTTAACAGTGCAGTTATACTGGGCTCCAGATTTGATTTAATCAAATTCGATTCTGATTCAGTTAACTGTGTCGATTTTTTTACCACTTGAACTTTCTCAAGTTCAATCTTAGAGGCAATAGTTTCTTCACCAAGAAATTTTTTTTCTAAAAAGATTGTCTTAATACTGACAAATACCTTTAGTTCATTATCAGAAAGTGGACCCTCCAATTCATTATATGATAGATCTATGGACAACAAGCTAATCATATCAGGTAAGGAAGGAGGAACAAGCCCAGTCAACTCATTATGGGATAGATTTAGATCTTGCAAGATAACCAATTTGCTAATCTGTGATGGTATGTCTCCTGTCAAAGAGCTGTGGCTCATATCTAGTGAGTCCAATAAGTTTACTAGATTGCCAATTTGGAAGGGTATGTTACCATTTAGATCATTGCTGCTAAGTTTTAACGAGCGAAGCTTAAAGCAATCACCTAACTTTTCTGGCATGCTTCCACTCAAGTTGTTTTTTGATAAATCAAGAATTTCAAGGTTGGATAGTTTTCCAATATCTTTTGGCACTTCTCCAGATAATTTGTTGTTGCTTAAATCTAACTGGTATAGAGAGACTAGCATGCTTGCATTTTTTGGAATTTTGCCTACTAAAAAATTTGAAGAAAGGTCAAGTACTCTAAGTTGGGTTAGTTGCCCAATTTCAGGGGGTATTTTTTCAGTAATCTTGCTATTGGAGATTCTTAAGCTTGTTAGATTAGTACATTTTCCCCAGTTGGCTGACAACCTACCAGAGAACTGGTTGAAGCTCAAATCAATATAACTCAGATACGGATAAACCCCAAAGCTTTCAGAAATATTGCCAGTTAGTTGGTTTCTTTCCATTCGAACCCTGATTAAGGAAGAACAATTCCTCAAGCTTCTTGGTGTGGGGCCTTCAAAATTGTTGTAACTCACAACAAGATGCTGAAGCATTCCTCCACTGCACAGATCTGGTGGTAGATAGCCGGAGAAATTGTTGCCAAGCAAGTCAAGGATAACCAAATTTTTAAAAGCTGGCAACGATCCAGAGAAACTATTGTTAAATAATCGCACGTCTGTTAGGTTCCTTAAATTATCAAAAGATCGAGGGACTGAACTGGTGAGATTGTTATTGTAAAGGGATAATATAGAAAGCAGGGTCAAATTTGCTAAACTGGAAGGGACGGATCCTGTTAGCCTGTTGTCACAGAGAGCCAACACATGAAGCCCGATTAAATTTCCTAAACTTGGAGGGATGAAACCTGTGAGGAGGTTGCCGGCAATAAAATTGAACATCTAATGAAACCTATGAGGAGGTTGCTAGCAAACTTAGAATGGTATCATTAAACGTTTGACATAAGCTAGGCACCCCCAGACCTTAAGGTATGAGAGTACTGGTTTACGTCATGTCCATATCTCATATGGAATTTTATCTACAGACTTACTCGAAATCCTATTTAGAAGATAGCAAGCCGATTCGAGTACATATTCCCATAAGGATATCGGCAAGCTCGCAAAATCCATCATGGATTAGACCATATCTAACAGAGTTTAATTTTTCAGACACACTATTATACTGTGGTGTCCCTAAAGGGTCCATTGAAAGAGAATCACATTCTCTTCTAGATATGTGAGAAACTCATTAGAAAGATATTCACCTTTTCGGTCAGATCAAAGAATTTTAATACTCTTTCCAATTTATTTTTCTACTTCACTTCGAAATCATTTGAACATTTTAAATGAATCCAACTTGTGTTTCATTAGATAGACATATCCATATCTGAATAAGTCGTCTGTGAAAGTGATAAAGTAGAAATATTCACCTTTAGCACTTATGTTTATGGGTCCACATACATCATTATATACTAGATCTAAGAGCTCAATGGCTCTTTCATCTTTTTTAATAAAAGATGACTTAATCATTTTTTCAAGAAAATAAAACTTATAGGTTGGAAGTGATTCACAATCACTAACTTCGAGGATTTTCTTTTGAGTTAACCTATTTATCCTATTCTTGTTGATGTGAGCTAGTCTATAGTGCCATAAATAGATATCAAATACATTATCTAATGTAGGGTGCTTGCTAGTAGAGTGGACTATATTAATAGGTTGTGATATTTTATAGATACCATTCAAATGTCCAGAAAATATTGTAACACCATTCAAAATGACATCACAAAAAAAAAATTTATTGAAATTTTATCATTGTTTTTAGCCAAAAGGCCTACAGAAATAATATTCAATAAGAAAATAAGATAAAAATGATAATCACGAAGAACAATGGAATGAGACTCAAATACGAGTTTCATAATCTCTAATGCTAGAACTAGAACTTGTCTTTCATCTCCAATATTTAAGATTCTTTTATCTTGCTCAAATCTCCTACTGATCTACAACCCTCATAACGAATTGCAAATATAGTAAGGACTTTCGGTATCCAATACCTAGTCAATAATATCACAAATAAAAAAATTGCAAGGAGTAATCAAATAAGTACCTTGCCCAACAATATTTTGCTTCTTTCTTAGTATGTTCAGGTCTAGAAAAATAATATACTGAGAATAGTTTCTCTTCCAATGCTCCTTCTTCTTGCAGAAGAAGTACTCCGCTTGACTCTTGTTGAGCTTCGTCTTCTTAGTCTGACCCTACACTGATGTCCCAGTCTGAACTTGCATCTTCTTGGACTTCTTCTTCTTGTTCTTCTTTCCTTTTTTAAAGGATCGAAAATCAGAAGAAGATCCTCCTATCAAATTCATAGACTCTTTATGGAGCTGGTGATCCTTCTTAAAGATCTGAAGCAATCCCAACAATCCATGGTAATTAAATTCTAACTTTGTCATTATATAATGAGTAAGAAAAGGAAGGTAAAACTTAGGCAATGAGTTCAGAATAGCATCTTCCTCTGGCTGCTCATGTGAGAAAAAATCAAGCTTGCTCAAACACTCAATCAACTCAATCATGTATAATATATAATCAGTGACTGATGCGCCATCCTTTATTCGAGCATTGAAAATGGCACAACAAATCTTATGCCTCTCAATGTCATCGGATGTGCTAAAAGACTCATTCAATACTTGAAGCATGTCTTCTAGTTGAGCTGACTCAAATTTGTGACTGAACTCATCGCTTATAGCCGCCAGCATGATGCAACATACCATAGTTCGATCATTGAGCTACTTCTAATAAGTATCTCTGATCATGCCATGTGCGTTCTGGGCTGGCTCCTCAAACACCAGATCTATCAAAACATATAAGATCCGTTTATGCTCAAGAATAATCTTCAACTTTCAGTACCGACAATCGAAGTTGGATCCCACCAACTTGTCATTGTCCAACAATGACCAGAGCGACAAGATAGAGGCCATAATTGCATAAAAAAATCAAGACTTAATTAGTAATGATTTATTAAATCTAAAGATTGAGCTTTAATCAAAAGGTTCTCCCACTATTTTATTTAAATTGGTAGCCTCTACCTCCAATTCGAAAAATTATCCTAATTTCTTAGTGGGTACTAGAATTCACATAGACTGCACACGAGCCCGACTTTGGTCGGTCAACTCATGTACATCTAAGAGTATGTTCATCATCAATTATTTCTCTAAATAACTTCTAGTAATTTAATTTTGCCCTAGTCCCTAATCAGTAGGCTTTGGCCTCCATTGAAAAGGTCCAGCTAGATCCAATCATTAATATGACCATACTTGGTCTATCTAACTAATAAATAATTAAGTCCAACTTTGGTTGATCAACCTAACCACCATTTAGAGAGATGCAGCCAAGAAATCATATTATGAATGATAATTCTATTAGCCGATAAGCACTAGGATTTTGGGCTTCCAATGATTATCTAACTAATGGATCCATTATCACTCAACTTAATGGGAAGCTATGATCTAGTATCACCATAACTATTTTATTTTTAAGGATCTAATAATTTTAGAAGATTTAGTTAATATATTTTAAGAGAAGTAACTCAAATGAACTAGCTAATTATGATCCTTCCACTAACTTCATCAAGTCAGATTAAGGGAGACCATAGATAGGCTAGTCTAGAGTACCTAAATCAGTCACATTGATTTACCTAGCTAACATGGGTCAGTTCGAATTATCAAAAAATTTAATCAAAATATAACTTTATCGAGAAGGCCAGGTAAGTGAGATTGATGGAAGGGATATGCCATTAACTTGTCAAAAATTGAATCAATGCGAGTAGCTCATAATTAAAAACTACTGATTAAAACTGTCGGACTTACTTTAGACACCTACTGGTTAATTAGTTTCGATTGAATCAATTTAATTATATTTTAGACTAGATCGCTTAGCCAAGAAACAAGTCTATTTTGGTTTTCGTTAAAGACATAGACTTGACCAACTATAACTATTGTAATTGATCTAAAGAGATATTGACCTAATCTAAGACAACAATTGATTAGATTTAGTCAATTCTTTAATTAAGTCCATTATTTAATCTAACCTTAGATCTAACCCAATTAATGGACCTAATTCACTCTAACTCATTAATCCAAATATTATAATTTGTATCTTAGGATCTTCAATTCACAATCCTAGATCCTAAATAAAATAATTTTTAATTCTTAATTAAGTTTTGAGCTGAGAATTGAGGTTCGATATTTTCAAAATAATTTTTATATTTATAAAATATTTTTATAATATCGTTCTATCAATCAAGTTGCATATTTGATTCATAATCAATATATAAATAATAAATAACAAAAATATAAATCTACTTTAGATCTAATCTAAATATATTCATAATTATGTACATCTATTGAAATAATTTTAACTTTAAACAATCATAAATCATCTTAGATCAAATCTAATATATTTATAATCATAAAAATTAGATTGAAATACTTTCAATTAAATCATAAAATTTTTTATATCTAATCTAAAATTTTATAATTAGACTTTTAGATCAGCAAGTATTAGGACAATCTTTTTAATGTAAAAGATAAACTTACAGTAGGACAACCTTATAAGATCAGTTCATGCGATCATTGTAAAGGATTTTTATTTTCACCGTACAGGGTAAACATATAATTTTATGATTAGGATTTTAGATTACAGTAGGACATCTATGACATAATCTAACTTAGGTTTTTATTAAATATGTATATTATACTTAATAGGCTGTATAAATATTAAATATTATATCTTTATTATCCATGTATTATTATAATATTATTCATAATAATATCACAATAATCTTCTTTATTGATAAATGATAACCATCCCTGACCAAAAGGCCAATAGAGATCACATTTATCATAAATAATGAATAATAGTGGCAATCACTCAAAATGATATCTTTTGAAAATAAGCTTAATAATTTCTAAAGCTAGGATTGGAATAGAACTTCCATCCCTAACGTTAAAGTATTTCTCATCATTTTCAAATATTTTACTTACCTGTAGTCTTTGCAATAAATTACATGGGACTATTGGTATCCAATACCCAGATAGTAAAATTTTAAATAAAAAAATTTTAAGATGTTATTGTTTAACATCCTTGATGAGCAACTTTTGCTCCTTTATCTTATTCTGCCTATTATGGTCAAAAAAAAGCAAGATAATTTTTCTTCCTATGATCCTACTTTTAATAGTAGAAGCACTATACCTGATTTGGATCAATATTAGATTAATTATTTTGACTGGGCTCAGAAGTTTCAGTACGAACCCATTCATACTGCTAAACTAAATTCAACTTTTGATACTAATTATCAAAGTTGAGTCCCATAAGTTATCATTGTTTAACAGTGATTGGAGCAATTAGGATTTAGCCTTAATTTTAAAAAAGAGAACAATGACCTAATGTATATGAATTATTTTAAGCCTAGAAACTTGAACTTTAGTCTAAATATTTTTCTACTATTTTATTCAAATTGGTAGTCTCTATCTCTAATTTAAAAAATTACTTTAATTCTCCAATAGGTATTAGAATCCACAAAGACTGCACACAAGCCCGACTTTAGTCGGCCAACCCAATGCATCTACGGGTAGATTCATTAACCAATTATTTCTCTAAATACTTCTAGTAATAAAATTTTATTCTAGAAATCTAATCAGTAGGCTTTGGCCTTCACTATAAGGATCTAGTTAGGTCCAACCATTAACATGATCATACTTGGTGCATCTAACTAACAAATGATTAAGCCCAACTTTGGTTGGCCAACCTAACCATCATTAGAATGACACTTTCAAGTTATCATATTATGAATGATAATTTCATTAGTTAATAAGCATCAGGCCTTTGGGCCTCCAATGATTATTGAGTTATTAATGGACCCATTATTATCCAACTTAATGGAAGGCTATGACTCAGTTATCTCCATAACTTTATCACTTTAAGGATCTAATAATTTTAAAAAATTTATAATTTATTTATAATTTAAGGATAGAAAGGACATGGATCAATTTGCTCTCACTGACTTTACCAAGTCAAGTCCTCCCACTGACTTCTTAAGTCATTGATAAGGACTAGGATTAATTTTGATCCATGGGCACCTAAATCAGTTTCACTAAATAAAATCAGTCTCACCAATTTTCTATGTGATATGGGTTAGCATGAATCAATGAGCAACCTAATCAAGACCTGATTAACCGCATTGGCCAGGTAAGTGAGGTTGGTGGGAGGGTCTGCCAAGGCTTGTCTTAGACACCATCAAAAATGGTCGGGTAAGCAGGCTACCAATTAAAAATTACCAATCTAGAAATGCCAAACTTACCTTAAACACTAGTCGATTTATCAGTTTTGATTTGCTCTGCTTAAAGACTCAGGCTCGACCACTGAGCTATGATCAATATCCATTTATTAGATGTATAGACTTTGATCAACTACAACTATTAAATTGATTTATAGAAATAATCTAATTCTAATTAACTATTAATTAGATTTAATCAATTTCTTAACTTAGTCCATATTTAATCTAATCCTAGGTCTAACCTAGTTAATGATATGATCAAAGCTAATCCATTATCCTTTAACCCATGTTTTATGAAATTATCTTAAGATCTTTAAATCACAAATCTAGATCCTAAACAATCAATTAATTCTCAATTAAATTTAAGGCTTATGGGTTTAGATTTTTAGAATCTCAAAACTAATTTCTAATTTGATCATTTAAAATATTTTTAAATTATAACTAGTTTACATTGAATCATATTCAATATATGGTTTTGGATCTAATTTATTTTAATATTTAGATCACATCCTATAATTTTGAATCTAGGATTTTATAAAAAATAAATTCTTAATTTAAATTTTATAAAATAAATATGTCATATATATATATTCTAGATTTAAAATAAAAAATGCATATCAATATATGCAACAAGAGGATCTAGATCTAAACATAAAATACATCATATGGATCAAATCATAAACCATTTAAATTTAAATTTAAAATTTAAAAATAAATCATAAATTATTTTAGATCTCATCTAACATATTTATGATTTAAGTTATTCAGATCAGCAGATACTAGGATAACCTCTCCACTGTAAGGGATAAACCTTACAGCAGGATAACCTTATAATCAGTATATCCAATCCGATATTATTTAGATCTAATATAAATAATCTAAAATAGATCTAATATCTATTTAATTTTATATTTAAAATTAAAAAAATAAATCATAAATTTGCTTAGATCTAATCTAACTTATTCATGATTTAATTTTATAGATCAGCACATACTAGCACAACCTCTCCACTATAAGGATAAACCTTACAGCAGGATAATCTTATAATCAGTTTGTACGATCTATAGAGTTTTGTTTCTTGATTTATCTTAATGCAAACATGGTCATGTTATAATAGAACCTGGCTCTGATACCACTATAGAAAAATATATATGATTTCATGCTTGAATTTTAAAATAATTTTAAAATAAATCACAGCGAAAGATGCAGATTAGACTATTTAATCTTTAAAAGTATGTAATTTAATTACTAAACTCTACATTTAGGACCTATAACATGTCATAATGTATACATAAATTAGAAAATAAATATTTTGATATTGATCAAATCAATACCCTAGATCTAGAACAGTTTTAGGTCTAAATCCTAGATCGTATCTAGATGAGAGAAGAGATCAAATCTCTTACTTTCATGCAGGTCAAAAACTCCATGATTGATTTTTGTTGTTATCTTCTAAGCCGCATACGCGTTCAGCCTCTATAGAAAGTTCCTACGAGGCTACAACATAAATCGAAGGTTCATCAAACGAAGATCCGCTCGAAGTGCTAGCTTCTTGCGGATCCCTCCTGATTGTTAATCTAAAAATTATTATTTAGATCTCTTAGATACTCTAAGAGATGATGAATAAGAGGAGGAATAGGAAAGAAATTCAACCCTTGGATCTTCCAAAAATTAGAAAATAAAGATAAGAAAAAATATCCTAAGAGAAGATAGATCTTCTCTTTCAGGACATCAACGATTGATGTCCTGAAAATATCTCTATATTAGGACAAGAGGAGATCTTATCCTCTAGATTTTTTCTATATTTTCAGATCTAACATTATCAAAATTTTTTCATAGAAAATCTCATAAATAAATAAAGAAGAAGGATTCTCAAAAAAATTTTAAAAGAAGATCTTTCTTCTCATCTTCTTCTCTCATCAGGACATGATCAGATCATGTCCAAAAAGAACATCATACCCCAATAACTTGGAGCTCTCATCCCCATGCCTTATTCCTCTCTCTCTCTCTCTAAGATTTTATCACATAAAAATATTAAAAAAAATAAGAATGAAAGATTAAAATGAAAACAACAAGAGAAGACAATCTTCTCTTACCTTTGTCCCTTCAAGACATCAATATTTGATGTCTAAAAGAAAACCTCTTCCTCCAAGATAATTGGTGCCTCAATCTTCCATGCCTCCAAGCCTCTTTCTTCAGATTTTTGCCATGGAATTTTCCTAGGTTTTGACTCTCAAAACAATTAGAATGAGGCGTCCTAAGACAACCCTCCTTTGAGTAGGTAAAAACCTAGTTTTTAGGAGGATTCTAAGATATCCTATGGGGCGTTCAACTCTTGGACGCCCCTCCCACAAAATCTAGCATGAGACCTTCTCATTCCATATACAAAATTAAGGAAAAGAAAGGGCAACAAAATAAAAGGGGCATGGGTTAATATGGCATGGAGATTATTCCATAGAGAGAAGGGAAGAGTTTAAAACTTTTAAAACTCTATCTCCTCATTCTATGTTTGACCAACACAAACAAAACTTCAATTATTGTTGGGACATGGAATCCATCAGATTTGGATGAAAAAACTCATGCAGAAATGAAGAATTAATGGCATGGGTTTTATTCTTTTAGGCATAAGGAAAGTGAGAGAGTCCCAGTCCAACTGGGACTCCTATTTGACTAGGTCAAAAATAATTTTGAATCCAATTAAAATAGGATTAGTGCAAGCTTAATTATGGATGATCCTAGTCCAACTAGAAACTTAATTAAGTTAGATTCAAACTATATTTACATCTGATTTAAATCTCAAATTAATTTAAAATTAGGTGCATTCAAGTCCTAGTCTAATAAGGACTTATTCTTTCTTGCAATTGGCTTATCCAATAAATCAATTAGACTTAATCCAATTAAGTCAAAACTATTTCTAATTGAATCTAATTCAATTAGATTTGATCTAAGTCCGATTGCTCAATCAAATTGAGCCAATTAGCAATTCAATTGCTAATTGATCCTCCTGCAATACTTGCATTAGGTCAAACATCAATCGTATTGATAGTTTGATCCTAGAACTATTTTCAATCATCGATTAATCATCTGATCAAATTACAACCTCTTATGTGTGTGACCCCATAGATTTGAACCTAAGTCGGTAGCACAGGAACTAATTCCTATACTAATCAAAATAACCATCTAGCAAGATTTCTGACATTCAGATAGGTTGAATGTATGCAAAGCAATATTCTTAGAACCCTGACCCATGGTGAAGGGAACGTGCAAAGTTTCTAGCTTTGATTTTAAAAAATTTTTTCAAAGATTGCATAGAAGAAATGATTATTAATCATATTAATAATAAAAGTTATAGATCTAATCTAAAAATTCTATACTATACAGGATCTAATGTACATATATATGCATGCATATCTGAAAAATAAAATATCAAGTGCATTTAAACTATTTTATTGCTTCTACGTATTCAGAACATGTTACTTTTTCATGGGTAGATGATCTCTATAATTTGATCTTTATGATGTAGATCTGATCGTCGTGACATAGCTATACATGTGTCTGGTCTCTATGGGTGATTCACATAAGATCCTGATCTCGATCAGTTTCTTCTGAGTCCTAGCTAGCTGTAGGAACCTTTGATGGCTGATATCAGATCGAACTTCTTCAATCTTCTTCACCAACTCTTTGAACGCTCTAGTTTGCTGATGTAGATAAGAAATACAGGAGGTTCTCCTTTTAGATCTGTGAACTCATGACCCTCGTTGCTCATAATCTAGAACCCAAATCCTAGATCAATTCTAGGGTATGCACTCATCCAAGAACCTTGCACCTAGAATTCCTCACGTAGAAAAGTAACTCTCTCTTCATTTTCTCACATGTTCTTTTTTCTGAGTTCTGATCTGCATGCTCATAAAATCAGGTATTTTATAGATGCGCATAAATAAGAGAGGCGTGAGGGAGAGATCTAGATTAAGTGGTTATCCATTCAAACTCAAATCCTATTTAAATTGAACTTATAATCAGATTAAACCTATCCATTTGGGACATGAGAAAGGAGGGCGTGCGCCCTCTTGTGCATGAAATTCTTCATGAGAATTCTTAATTCTCATGGAGAATAGATGGTACAATATTTAGGTGATGTGGCGCATGGAAAGACTAGTCAAACTAGTCTCTTATTTGACATCCAATTGAACCAATCCAATCCAAATTGATTATGCCCAATTAGATCAGAATAAATTTAACTTATTTAAGCTTAATTAGGCTTAATTAAATTCTAATCAAATCAAAAATTAATCAAGCCAAATCTTTGATCAAATCAGAGATCAAATCTCCTTGACGATTAGATCATCTTATAACCTAATCGGATCAAATCCAAATAAATCTAATTCAATTGATTTTGATAAAAAATAATCATTGAATTAAATTAAGTTAATTAATGATCAAATCACTAATTAATCTTCTATCGATCAATCATTAGATCGAGTAGGAACCTCTAGTATGTGTGATCCCATAAGTTCGAACCTAAGTCGGTAATACAGAAATCAATTTTCTATACTAATCGAAGTGATCATCTAGTAATAGTATCTGACATTCGAATAGGCCAAATGATGCAGTCACTGCATTCAAAATCTATGTGAATATGGTTATCGCATAATTCATCCTTTTGATTTCTATGCATAGGATGACTTAGAGTTTAACTGTCAATCCTAGAAGATACATCCAAATCATGTCTCAAAGTAATTAGTCCTATGATCCCTCACAAGGATTACCCTGGCCAAGGCTTTACTAAATTGAAATACTATTGAGCACAACTTCTGAATCCAGAAGTAGTCAATCTCATCTTGACTCACACACTGACTCTTCAAGTACTTAACTGTACCTAGAAATCTTCCATCACTAAATTAAAAATTCAGATAGTTCGGTACTAAAGTACAGTGAGTTACTTGAAAGTCACTATGATGATCTCAGATTGGAGGGATACTTATGCCTATATTTCATCAGAGTAATTCTTGATAGTAGAAAATCTCTGAAGTTGATCATGTTTAGTGCAGATGTACCCCTACATCTCACCTGTATGCCATACCAGTATCTCCATACTTCTTAGTTAAGAGGACAACCAATCTATATGACACACAATGATCTATACTTAATAAATATTATCATCCTTGGTAACAACATATCATTGATCGTGAACTATTTTAAGGATTAAATGATAAATCTTTCTTTATTGATTCTAAATAGTCCTAAGAACTTCATCACATCAAACAGGAGTTCATTAGAAGATGAAAGATTTATGATGAAAAAGCTAGAATAACTTTTATTCAATTAATAATTTATATATAATTACATAAATTAGCTCAATCATTAATAGACTAATGATTGGCTTTGGAACACTATTCTCAACAATCTCTCACTTGGCTTAAAGTCAATCGAAATAGTATCGTATACCCATCTTCAACTTAAAGTCGTCGAACTCCTTCACTGCAATGACTTTAGTGAATAGATTAGTCAGATTCTCCTTCCCATTGATCTTCTGAAGATCAACGTCACCTTGATCCATGATTTTTCAAATAAGATGGAAGCGACATAGAATGTGCTTCATCCGTTGGTGTGCTTTAGGGTGTTTTGCTTGAGCAATAGTTTCAGAGCTATCGCAAAATAGCAAAACTGAACCATCTAGGAAGGATGCTACTCCAAGCTTGATGATAAACTTCTTCAATCATACCACTTCTTTGGAAGCATCTGATGCAGCAACATACTCTGCCTTGTATACTGAATCGATCATGGTGTGCTGCTTGAAATTTTTCTAGCAGACAGCACCACCATTAAGGATAAATATATAACCCGACACGTTTTTGCTATCATCATGATCAAACTGAAAATTGAAGTCTATAAATCCCACAAGTTTCAAATCTGAATCATCATAAACAAGCTACTGATCCTTAATACTTTTTAAATACTTCAGGATGATAACAATCTTTCAGTGGTTCTCTCCTGGATCAGATTAGTATCTACTCGCTACTCCTAGTGAGTATGCCATATTTGATCGCGTACATATCATGACGTACATAATAAAATCCACTATCAAAGCATATAAAATTCTACTTATACGCTTTCTCTCTTGAGATGTTGTCGGATAATCTCTCTTCGAGAGAAAAATTTCATGGCCTATCGGTAGATAACCTTTCTTAAAATTCTCCATGCTGAACCTCTTCAGCACAGTGTCTATGTACGTGGACTGAGACAATCCAAGTAATCTTTTAGATCTATCTCTATAGATCTTCATCCCTAAGATGTAGGAAGCTTCTCTCGATACTTTATGGAGAACTATGATGATAGTTAGATCTTTATTCCTTATAATTCAAGGATATCATTCCTAATTAAGAGAATATCATCTACATACAGAACGAGGAATATAATTACTAGATCATTAGCCCACTTATATATGCAGGGCTCTTCTTCATTCTTAACGAAGCCATACATCTTGATCATCCTATCAAAATACATGTTCCAACTCTGAGATGCCTACTTCAGTCCATAAATAGATCTTTAAAACTTACACATCTTAGACTCATCTATGGATGTGAAAACTTCAGATTATATTATATACACCTCTTTAGTCAGCTCTTCATTTAGAAAAGCTATTTCACATCCATTTATCAGATTTCATAGTCCAAATGTGCAGCTATCGCAAGTATGGTCCGAATCGACTTGAGCATTGTCAAAATATCTCGTCATAGTCAATACCATAACATTGATGATACCTCTTGACAATCAGACAAAATTTATAGATCTCCATCTTTTCGTCTATGCCTCTTTTTTTTTTGAAGATCCACTTACATTCTAAGAATTTTATTCCTTTGAGTAGGTCAACCAATGTCCATACATTGTTAACCTTCATGGACTTCATTTTGGATCTCATGGTCTCAAGCCATTTTTTAGGGTTGGATCTCTGCATTGCATTCATGTAGATAATCAAATCCTCATCGTTCTCATCGAGTTCGATAGGATCTCCATCCCAGATCAAGAAATCATAGTATCTATCTGACTAATGTGGTATTCTACTAGATCACCTTAAGGATGTAGGTTCAGTAGGCTTCGGATCTGATCGAATTAAATTCGATTCAGATTCAGCTACTTATGTTGGTTCTTCCACCTATCGAACTTTCTCAAGTTTGACCTTAGAGGCATTAGTTCTTTCACCAAAGAACTTCTTTTCTAAAAAGACTGCCTTAAAATTGATAAACATCTTATGTTCATCAGCTAGGTAGAAGTAATATTCTTCGATCTCTTTTAGATACCCTATAAAGCTACACTTGTCAGACCTAGGTTCGAGCTTGTTCGTTGCTAAACATTTGACATAAGCTGGACACCTCCAAATCCTAAGATGTGAGAGTACTGGTTTATGCCCTATCCACATCTCATATGGCATTTTAGAAACAGACTTACTCGAAACCCTATTTAAAATATAACAAGCTAACTCGAGTGCATATCCTCAAAAGAAGATCAGCAAACCAACAAACCCCATCATAGATCGAACCATGTTTAATAGGATCTGATTCCTACCATTATGTTGTGGTGTTCTAGGAGAAGTCCATTGGGAGAGAATCCCATTCTTCTCAAGATATGTCAGAAAATCATTGGAAAGGTACTCACCCCTTCGGTCAGATCGAAGAGTTTTAATACTCTTTCTAGTTTACTTTTCTACCTCATTATGAAATAGTTTGAACATTTTAAATGACTCTAACTTATGCTTCATTAAATAGATATACCCATATCTTGATAGATTTTTGTGAAGATTATAAAGTAGAAATATCCATTCTAGCACTTGTACTCGTGGGTCCACATACATCAGTATGTACTAAACCCAGGAGTTCACTGGCACGTTCATCCTTTTCAATAAAAAATGACTTGGTCATCTTTTCAAGAAGATGGGACTCATAAGTCGGAAGTGATTCACAATCATTGACCTCAAGAATTTCTTCTCGAGCCAACCTATTTATTCTATTCTTGTTGATGTGACCTAGCCTACAATGCCAAAATAGACATCTGACACATCATCTATTCTAGGATCTTTACCAACGGTTTGGACTACGTTAACAGGCTGTGATAATAGATAAATTTTATTATTTAATTATCCAACACAAACTGTAACATCATTTAAAATGATATCATAAAAATTTACTTTTATTGAAAACTGATAACTGTTCTTAGCCAAAAGGCCTATAGAAATTATATTCAATAAAAAATTAGATAAAAATGATAATCATTAAGAATAACTCTATAAGACTTGATTACAAGATTCATAATTTCTAAAGCTAGAACTAGAACTTATCTTCCATCTTCAACGTTTAGGAACCTCTCATCTTCACCAAATCTTCTACTGATTTGAAAATCCTGTATCAAATTATAAATATGATAAGAGCTTTTGGTATCTAATATCCAGACAGTAATATCATAAATTAAGAAGTTGCAAGATATTATCATATAATTATCTTGCCCAGCAACTACTTGCTTCTTTCTTAGCCTGTTTGGATCCAGGATGGCAACATATTGAGGATAGTTCCTCTTTCAATGCTCCTACTTCTTGCAAAAGAAGTACTCCACTTGGCTCTAGTCAGGCTTGTGCTTCTTGGTCCGATCCTATGCAAACGTTCCAGCATGCTCTTCTTCTTCTTATTCTTCTTTCCTTTCTTAAAGGGTCGACCAAAAGAAGATCCTCCCACAACATTCATCGACCCCTTTTGAAGATGATGATCCTTCTCAAAGTTCTGCAGCAATCTCAATAATCCATGATAGTTCACTGTAGGCTTTATCATTCTGAAATAAGTAAGGAATGGAAGGAAGAACTTGGACAATGAATTTAGGATCGCATCCTTTCCGAGCTGCTCATGCAGGAAAAAATCCAGCTTACTCAAATATTCAATCAACTCAATCATATACAATACATGATCAGTGACTAACGCTCCATCCCTCATACGAACGTTGAAAATAGCATAGCTAGTTTTATACCTTTCAACATCGTCAGGTGTGCCAAAGGAGTCGTTCAACATTTGAAGCATCTTCTCGAGCTAGGCATTCTTAAACTTATGATGGAACTCATCATTTATCACCGTCAGCATAACACACCAAACGGTGATGCGGTCATTGAGCCACTTTTGGTAAGTATCTCTTACCACATTAATATCATTCGGGATTGGCTCCTTAGGTGCCAGATCAGTCAATATATATAAGATCCATTCATGCTCCAGAATAATCTTTAACTTTCAATACCAGCTATCGAAGTTGGGTCCAATGAGTTTGTCATTTTTCAATAATGATCGGAGCAACAGAAAAGTTGCCATTTCTGCACAAAAGAAAAATCATAGACCTAATTAGTATATAAATTATTTACTCAAAAAATTTGAACTTTAGTCTAAAGGTTCTTTCACTATTTTGTTCGAATCGATAGTCTCTACCTTCAATTTGAGGAATTACCTCTAATTTCTTAGTGGATACTAGAATCTAAATAGACTACACACTAGCCCAACTTTGGTTGGTCAATCTGTGTGCACCTATGGATAGATTTATAATCAATTGCTTCACCAAATAACTTCTAGTAGTTTTAATTTTGCCTCAAAAAGATAATCAGTAGGCTTTGACCTATACTGAAAAGATACAGTTAGGTCCAATCATTAACATGACCATATTTGGTGCATCAGACCAATGAATGATCGGCCCGACTTTGGTCGATCAATCTGACCACCATTAGAAAGACATAACCAAATTATCATATTATGAATGATAATTTTATTAGTCAATAAGCATTAGATCTTTGGACCTCTAATGATTATTAAATTAATAGATCCATTATCACTCAACTTAATGGGAGGCTATGACTTAGTTATCACCATAACTTTATCATTTTAAGAATCTAATAATTTTAGAAAATTTTATTAATTAATTTTAAAAAAAATAATCAGCTAATTTGGATCCTTCCACTGACTTCATCAAGTCAGATCAATAAGGACCTAATTAAAGCCGACATTAGGAGCATCTAAATCAATCAAACTGATTTACCTAATTGATATGGGTGAGCCCAAATCATTAAGTGGTCTAAATAAAATCTAATTCACCAGGATGGTCAGATAAGTAAAATCAGTAAAAGGGATATGCCATTAACTCATTAAAGATCGAATCAGTGCGAGTAGCTTCCAATTAAAAACTACTAGTTTGAGCTACCAGACTTATCTTAGACACGATCCAATTTATTAGTTTCAATTTTGATCAACCTAGCAATTTTAGGTTCGTCCGTGAAGCCATGAATCAAGTCCATTTGATCCTCGTTAATGGCATGGGCGTGACGAACTACAACTATTATAATTTGGTCTAAATAGTCTTTGATCTAATCTAAATCAATATTTAGTTAGATTTGATCAGTTACTTTAATTTAGTCAATTCTTTAACTAACCTTAGGTCTAACCCAATTAATGGATCTAATTCGACTAATCCAATAATTCATAATTTTATGATCAATGTCATAGGATCTTTAATTCATAATTCTAGACCCTTATTAATCATGCTTAATTCTCAATTAAGTTTAAGGCTGAGGGTTGGGGTTTGGTATTTCGAAAATATCTTTTTCAAATTTTGAAAGATTATCTACATCCTAGAACTATTTCACTAAATAGGTCAATTTATTTCAAAAATGAGTTGGCTTATTTCATAAACAAGCATTAGATATAGGTTTGATTTCATAAAACCAGCCAATAGACATTGAGCCAACTTCTCAGTCGGACTAGCTCAAATTTCATCCAAGCTAATCTGAACAGAAGCCGAGGGGGTTCAGTTTCTGAGACAGCTGGCTCGAACAAAAAGTCAGAAGCCTAATTTTTTCATCGAGCAGGCTCGGATCCTATCCAAGCAGGCCCGAGTTGAAGCCGAGCCAACTCGATTCCTAATCAAGCCGATTGGAGCATCAATCCAGAAAGTATATCATGGCTAGCATGCTGGTCGAGCTAACTTGATTCCTAAGCGAGCCAACTCGACTAGCATATAGAACCTTCCTAAGATCCTGTTCATGTTTAATCTAAATCTATGTACTCTACATTAAAAAATTATGAAACTATTTAGATCTAATCTAAATACTAAATCATGATAAAATTTAGATTAAATATGTTCAAACATATTATAAAAATTATTAGATTTAATCTAAAATCTTTATGATTAGTGTTATAGATCATAACTTATCAGGACAATCTTTCCACTATAAGAGGTAAATCTTACAACAAGACAACCTACAGTCCGTACGATCATCATTTTTTTATTTTTTAGATCAGATTATTATTTAGATCTAATCTAAAAATAATCTAAAATATGCATATATAACATATCAAAGAATCTGCTACTCTGATACCAATTGAAGAGAACATGCAGGGTTTCTAGCTTTGATTTTGAAAACTTTTTTCAAAGATTGCATAGCAAAAATGATTATTAATTATATTAATAATAAAAGATATAGATCTAATCTAAAAATTTTATACTATACAGTATCTAATGTGTATATATATATATGCATGCATATCTAAAAAATAAAATATCAAGTGCAGTAAAACTATTTTACTGCTTCTACATGCAGTAAAACTATTTTACTGCTTCTACATGTTCAGAACATGTTACCTTTTCGTGGGTAAATAATCTCCATCATTTAATCTCCATGATGTAGATCTGATCATCGTGACATAGCCACACATGCGTCTAACCTCTATGAGTGATCCACATGAGGTCCTGATCTCGATCAGTTCCCTCCAAGTGCTAGCTCGCTGTAGGAATCTTTGATGACTGATATCAGATTGAACTCCTTCGATCTTCTTCACCAACTCTTCGGATGCTCTAGTTTATCGATATAGATAAGAAATACAAGAGATTCTCCTTTCAGATTTATGAACTCACGATCCTCGTTGCTCATAATCTAGAATCCAAATCTTAGATAGATTCTAGGATATGCACTCACCTAAGAACCTTACATTTAGAATTCCTCATATAGAGAAGAGACTCTCTCTTCATTTTCTCACATGTTTTTTTTTCTGAGTTTTGATCTATATGCCCATAAAATCAGGTATTTTATAGATGCACACAAATAAGAGAGGCATGAGGAAGAGGTCTAGATTAAGTGGTTATCCATTTAAACTCAAATCCTATTTGAATTAAACTTGTGACCAAATTAAACCTATCCATTTGGGACGTGAGAAGGGAGGGTGTGCGCCCTCTTATGCATGGAATTCTTCATGAAAACTCTCAATTCCCATAGAGAATAGATGGCACAATATTTGGATGATGTGGTGCATGGGAAGACTAGTCAAACTAGTCTCTTATTTGACATCCAATTGAATCAATTCAATCCAAATTGGTTAGGCCCAATTAGATTAGAATAAATCTAACTTATTTAGGCTTAATTAGGCTCAGTTAAATCCTAATCAAATTAGAAATTAATCAAGTTAAACTTCTGATCAAATCAAAGATCAAACCTTCTTGACGATTAGATCATCTCATAACCTAATCGAATCAAATCCAAATGAATCCAATTTAATTGGTTTTGATCAAAAATAATCACTTAATCAAATTAAGTTAATTAATGATCAAATCATTAATTAATCTTTCATTGATCAGTCATTAGATCGAGTAGGAACCTCTAGTGTGTGTGAACCCATAGGTTCGAATCTAAATCGGTAGCATAGGAATTAATTTTTTATACTAATTCAAGTGACCATCTAGCAATGATACCTGATGTCTGAATAGGCTGAATGGTGCAGTTCCAACATTCAGAACCTACATGAATATGGTTACCACATAATTCATCCCTTTGACCTCTATGCATAGGATGACTTAGGATTTAACTGTTAATTCTAGAAAATACATTCAAATCGTGTCTCAAAGCAATTAATTCTATGACCCCTCACAAGGACTATCCTAGCCAAGGTTTTACTAAATTAAAATACTGTTGAGCATAGCTTCTGAGTCCAAGAATGGTCAATCCCATCTTGACTCACACACCGACTCCTCAAGTACTTGACTGTACCTAAAAATCTTTTATCACTAAATTAAAAATTTAGGTAGTCTGACATCAAGGCATAGTGAGTTGCTTGAAAGTCACCATGGTGATTTTAGATCGGAGGGACACTTATGCTCATATTCCATCAGAGCAATTCTTGATAGTAAAAAAGCTCTGACAGATGTATCTCTATATCTCACCTGCACGCCATACCAATATCTCCATACTTTTTGGTTAAGAGGACAATCAATCTATTAGCACACAATGACCTATACTCGATAAATATTGTCGTCCTTGATAACAACGTATCATTGATCGCAAACTATTTTAAGGACTAAACAACAAATCTTTCTTTGTCGATTTTAAATGGTTCTAAGAACTTCATCATATTAGATAGAAGTTCTTTAGAATATGAAAGATTTATGATAAAAAAAATAGAATAATTTTTATTCAATTAATAATTCATATATAATTACATAAATTAGCTCAATCGTTAACAAGCTAACGATTAGCTTTGGGATACTATTTTCAATATATGGTTACCATATAATTCATTCTTTTGATCAATAATACTCAAGATGACTTTGAGTATACTGTCAATACTCATACAAGTCATCTCTATTATGTTTCAAAATTTTGCAAATTTCGTGACTTCTCACGAGGATTATCCGGACCTAGATTTTGCTAAATTAAAACACAACGAGATATTCTCTTCCTAAAGCTAATCAGAAATGATCAATCTCATCTTAACTCATATACCAACTTTATAAGTACTTGATTGTACTAAGAAATCTTTCGAACCAATATTAAAAATATGGACAGTCCAGTACCAAAGTACGGTGAGTTACTTGCAAGTCATCATGATGATCTTAGATCGAAGGAACACTTATATCCATTAGTCTTAGCTAGCTACTCTTAACAGTAGAGTGCTATATTGATCACGTTCAGCGCAGATGTACTCTTACATCTCACCTGGATGCCATATCAGTATCTCCATACTATTTGGTTACGAGGACAACCAACGTATATGGCATACAGCGACCTACACTCGATAAGTTATCATCTTTATTAATAACTTATCATTTGATCATGAACATTTTAAGAACTATCCGATAAATCCTTCTTTATTGATTGATTATGGTTCTAAGAACTTTATCATAATTTAGAAGTTCATTTAAAGAAGATAGAACTTTTATGATGAACTAGCCAAATAACTATTATTATTAGATAATTTATATACTAATTTTAATTATCTACCACTTAAATGATTGATTTTAGGATATATTTTTTAATAAATTTAACTTTTTTTAAATAGAGAGTTAGAGAAGAGTCCCTATCTAGGTCAAATACCTAGATAGAGAGTCCAAATAAAATAAGAATTGGGGCGCCCAACTCTTAGGTTCTTCAAATTTTTTTGGCATGGATTCTAGATATTTGGTGCATAATTAAATTTTCTTTCTTCCACAAAAATTTTAGAAAAAAACTAGATTAATTGATGCCATAATGGATAAGAGTTTTGAATTTATCCAAACTCTATCAAATAGAGTCTAGATCATCACTACTTCTTAGTTTTGATCAAATTCAAAACCACGAACCATCTAAGAGGGATATGGAGGAAAGGATAGGCATGGAACCTTTCTAAAATTAGATTTTTCATGAAAAAATTTATGAAAAAGGCATGGAGAAAGAAAAAGTGGTGTAAGGAAGGAGTCATAGTCTAACTAAGACTACATACTTTGACTAGTAAAACTAAATCTTTAGCCCAATTAAAATAGATCTTGATGCAACCTAATTAATGATATTCCTAATCTAATTAGAAATCTAATTAAATTAGATTAAATCTAATTTAATTTTAATTTAATTTTTTAATCAATTTAGAAATTAGGTGTACTCAAGTCCTAGTTCAACTGAAAATTATTCTCCCTTATAATTGGCTTATCTAATAAATCAATTGGACTTGATCCAATCAAGTCCAAACTAAATCTAATTGAATTTCATTTAATTAGACTTGATCTCAATTCAATTGCTTAATCAAATTAAGCCAATTAGCAATCCAATTGTTAATCGATCCTCTTGTAACATTTGCACTAGATCAAACATCAATCATATTGAAAGTTTAATCCTAAAATAATTCTTAATCATTGATCAATCATCCGATCAGATCGAGACCTCTAATATATGTTATCCCATAGGTTCAAACCTAAGTTAATAACATCAGAATGAATTTTTATACCAATCAAAATGATCATCTGCAATAGTACTCGATGATCGAATAGGTCAAATACATAAAGCAACATTCTTAGAACCCATATAGATATGGTTTCCAAATAATTTATTTTCTTGACCATAAATGCTTATAGGATAACTCAGAGTTTGATTGTCAACTCTGAATAAGTCATCCATATTGTATTTCAAAATATCAAATGCATCTTATGGATTACCCTGGCCAAGTTTTACTAAATTGAAATACAACGATGCATTATCTCTAAACTCTTTGGAGTAGTCAATCCCATCTTGATCACTTACCGACTTCATAAGTACTTGACTATGCCTAAAAATCTTTCATCATTGAATTAAAAATTCAGATAGTCCAGCATCAAAGTACAGTGCATTGCTTGCAAGCCATCATGACGATCTCAGATCTAAGAAATACTTATTCCCATATTCCATCAGAGCAATTCTTGATAGTAGAATGCTCTGAAGTTAATCACGTTCAGTGATGATGTACCCCTACATCTCACGTGTATGCCATACCAGTGTCTACACACTTCTTGGTTAAGAGGACAACTAACCTATATAGCACACAATGACCTACACTCGATAAACATTGTCATCTTGTTTAATAATGTATCATTTGATCATAAATAGTTTTAAGGATTAATTGATAAATCTTTTTTTCATCAAATCTAAATAGTCCTAAGGACTTCATCATAACATAGGAGTTTATTAAAAAATATAGATTTATGATGAAAAGCCAAAATAAATATTTTATTTATTAATAAATTATTTATATTTATAAAATAGCATAACCATTAATAACTGACGATTGGCTTTGGAATATATTTTCCAACATGCTGAGAAAGTCGGTGAGGATCTTCTGAAAGTTGCTGAGATGCTCCTGCACGCTCTGCCTCTCGATCATCTGTAGCTTGTAAAACTACTTCTAGAGGAAGAGAACATTGGTGAGTGACTTCCTTATGTATATCTCCTCGAGCTTCAACCATATCATCGTCAAAAAAGTCTCGCCAAGCATATGGATCACCACATTATCCGCTAGGTATAAACAGATTGCACTCACCACCTGCATTTGGAGCCACCTCTAATCCTGCACCTCTATGGTAACCAGCATCTCCTCACATAAAAGTGCATTAATCAATCTTTGTCGGATAAACACATCCTTCATTCTCACTTGTTACAAGAAAAAATTGCTCTTTCCATCAAACCTATTGATCTTTGCCTTGATTAAGCTTGATTTTTCCATCTTCTTCAATCTTGATCACCACTACCATAACCTATGCTCTGGTACCACCTAGCTCTGATACTAATTATTGGAGATCTGGTACCACTTATTGCGATAGAAAGAAAGAAAAATAAAAATAAGATATAATCAAATACATGGACTAGACTAAGATTTATCTCCACAGGACATGCAAAGGCTTCATTATGAAAGAATATAATTACAAGAGGAGATTACATACTCAACTCTCATAAACCTCTCTCTTCCAATAAAAAACTCTCATCTCTCATCCCTTACAAAAGAGCTCTTTCTAGGAAATCCCTGAAGTGACCGTTGTCTGCTGCCTAGTAGTCTGCCTGAAGCCTACTGCTTCAGCTCTCTGCATCTGCGAGCCGAGTCAAGGCCTGCTATAGGCTATGGGTGTCTTTTTAGGCTTCTTCTTGCTGCAGACTTCACTGTGGACTCTATGTAAATCAAATTTGAGGCATTTTTCTCAACAACCACTTGCCTCGGCAAGGGGTTTATTCAGGTTTATACATCGAAAAAGCCGAGCTTCAACTGTCTTGTAGGCAGATAAAGGTGAGTGACAGATTGAGATCGACTTCATGACTTGAATAAATAACTTATCACTCTGAACAACAGCTGAGCCCACCGTGAACTTAGTTTGAACAACCCTTCATAGAGTTTGGCGTCAATAATCTAATAAAGATACGCTCGGTTTGGCTCATTTACAGCACCCACTAGATATCTAACTAGTTTTAACAAAAATTGTTTTGATCAGCCTTAATTAATTAAGGGCCAACATGCACATCCTGGTTGACATAGGAGTTCCACCTTTAAGGCACAACCATGATTCGACCCATTGCTTGGCATATTAGGATAGGTTTTATATAGCTAAAATTGAGATTTGAATGATGTGTCGCTGGCACGAGAAAAATAAAAAATTTAATATTCCATTGTCTTATAAAATTGTACTCGAGTGGATATTTTCAGATTTGGTCAAAATCAAGAGACGTATAGAGATGGTATACAAATTCTATTTTTTTTTTGATGTAAATGAGTTAGAAAAGTCTAACTCAGGAGAGTTATATTAGAATAATTAGCAGTACATAATAAGCTATTACATATAGATAAGGACCATAAAATGTAAGCTGATTTTTCTGTCAGCATTGGGTTTTGGAACATTGTGTTACAGATTCTAATTACTACAGGTTTTGGCTCAGAAGATGCAGCTTTTGATCGGTCAGTTTCTATATCTCGTCAGAATTTGTAATCTTCGGACCTGTCAGATTTTGGGTATCGGACTTATGGTATTTCTTTTGACAGGTTTCAGGTATCAGACTTATGGGATGTCTTCACATGAGAAGTTGCAGCAACTTGATTTCAAGTATCCCTACGCCCACTACGAAGTTAGGACTTCTGAAAACTGAATTACTTCATCTTTTTAGATATTGTCGGTAGGTTCCGATTACCACTAACTCGGCATCTGATCTCTGTGTGCTTGGAATAAACAATTTGGTGACTCATCCAGGATTATATTTCATTGCTTCTTACTTCATCTTCTCAGTTATATCCATTATGCCTTGCTACATGTTCATCTTTTGACGCTTTCTGAGTAATGAGGACACTGTAGAGATATCAGTCTAGGCTACAACGGGTGTAGGATTTATTGCATTACTTTTTTAACAGCTAGAATTGAGGAGCCTGTGTTTGCTTCCAGATGTTGTGTCCAAAGAAGGAATAGTTTTGCAATTTGCTTAGAGACCTTTTTTGGCAAGTAGGCATGGAACTCGAAGCATCGTTTGTTATGTTCTTTCCCTAACATCCATTGTGCCGTTAGGATTAGTATATCGAGACCTCTTTTAAGTGGCTTAAATTTGACATCCGATCGCCATAATCCCCAGAGTATAAATTGAGAATGTGGGAGATCATTAAGGTGGATGTTTTGAAAAAGTTCTGACCGAACTTGTTTGGAGAAATTGCATTGTAATAGGAGGTGATCTGTCATTTCGGGAGCTGAATCATAGAGGGAGCAACTTTCATTGCCTTTTCAACCACGCTTAATGAGATTTGATTTAGTTTGAATTCTGTCCTAGAAGCATAGGTAAGAAAAAATTTTGATTTTTTCTGGAACGTTGATTTTTCAAATAATTTTGCTGAATAAAGGTCTCATTCCTCCATCCATAAGGAAGTGATAACATTGCTTGGTGACTGTCTTAGTATTTGAGAACCATTTCCAATTTAGCGAATCATCGAGATGTGTTATAATTACAGAAAGGGTTGTTTGATGTAGTTCCAGAAATTTTAGATCATAACGTGAAGAGGAGACTATATTCCAATGATTGATGTTCCAGTTTTGGTTATAAACTTCTGAAACTGAGATGTTAGGAGCAGAGGAAAGCTGAAATAGAGATGGAAACCTTTCTTTCAATGGCTGTTGGTAAAGCCATGAATCTTGCCAAAATAGGATACTTAACCCATTACCCGGTTGGAATTTCACAAGGCTTTGGAATAAAGTTCTGACCTGCTGCATTTGCTTCCAAAGTGATGAAGATTGGCGTGGAATAAATATTTTCAGTGAAAGATGTTGTTTCTGAAAATAAGTATCAATGATGAGGGAGCTCCAAGAACTATGCTGATTATTAAATAGATTCCACCATCATTTGCATAATAATGTCATATTTAATATGGAAATGTCGGCAATTTCCATTCCTCCAAAGATCTTTGGTCTACACACTATCTTCCAATTCAAGAGACATCTGCTCCGAGTTGTTTTATCGTCTCCAGACCATAAGAAAGCTTTCCATAGCCTGTCAATCTTCCGGATAACATGATGTGGAATTATGAATACCGACATCCAAAAGGTTATGATTGGCGTGATTACTGAGTGAAGAATCGTGATTCTCCCTGCAATAGAAAGTAACTTACCTTTCTAGGAAGCTAACCTCTTCGAGATTTTTTCAATGAGTGGATTCCAATCGTTCTTTGTTAGTTGAACTATTTTTAGTGGCAGACCAAGATAAGATATGAGAAGTTCTCCCATTTTACTATCTAAAATATCTACAATTTGATCTCGATGTTTACTTGAGATGCCAATGCCAATGACCGTAGATTTTTCGAAGTTGATTCTCAATCCAGTAAGGAGTTCAAAGGAATAAAGTATGAATTTCAAAGACTTGACATTATCCCTATGTTCCCCACTAAAGATGAGCGTGTCGTCGGCATATTGAAGATTTAGGATTTGATTGATGGCTTTGCTCTGTCCAATGCCTTTGATCAAATGATTTGCAGATGTAGCTCTCAGAATTTTACTTAATGAATCTACCAACAAGATGAAAAGTTGTGGTGAGAGGGGGTCTCCTTGACTAAACCTCTTCGATGATAGAAAACTTTATCCAGTGAACCATTGATGATAATTGAAGATTTAGCGCTGGATATAATGTCAAGTATCCACCGGTACCATCTGTCACCAAAACCGCGAGCTTTCAAGAGATCAATAAGGAAGTTCCAAGCTACATTATCAAATGCTTTTTCGAAATCCAGTTTGTAGATAAAGCCTTTTTGATTGGAATGAATAGCCTGGCAAATGATCTCGTACGCAGTTGCAAAATTGTCTGAAATCGATCTACCTTATATGAATGCTGATTGTAATGGCGAAACGAGAGTGTTTCACTTTCCTGCTAACCATTTTGATAAAATTTTGGAGATTATTTTGACTATTCCATGCATTAAGCTGATTGGTCTGTAGTCCTTCACAGTGTAGTTTGTGTCTTTTTTTGGCAAAAGTGTAATGAAGGAATAGTTGAGTTTATCAAGGCTTGCCTGGTGATGATAAAAGCAATGAATGAGATTTAGTATGTCTTGCCTGATAACATGCCAGAATTTCTTATAAAATTCAAAAGAGAAACCGTCAGGGCCCGGCGATTTCTGGGATGCTAATTGAAAAACAGAAACATTCGACTTCCTCTTCCGTAAATTCCATCTCAAGATCTTGTAACTGAAGAAGACCTTCAGGATAGAGTGTCTTCCAATCTGCAGTAATACAGGGTTGTTCAGAGTTGCCAAGTAACTGCTTGAAGTGTTCTCGAAAACAATCATGAATTTGTCCGTTATCTGAAATGGGAACTTGCTGACGGTTGATATTGAGAATGAAGTTTTTCCATTTTCGATTGCTGACCCATAAATGAAAAATCTTTGTATTTTGATCCCCATCTTGAAGCCATTTTATACGAGCTCTCTGCTTCCAGAGAGTTTCCTCTTTGTGTAGGAGAGAGTCTAGTTTTTCTTTCATCTTTAAACGTTCTTCCTTTTCTGCTGAAGAAAGATTTCTCGTCTCTTCTTCCACGTCGAGGTGGTCAATCCTGTGAAGCAATTCATCCTTCTGAATTAAGATATTACCTATGTGTGATTGGTTCCAGGCTTTTAGTCGTGATCTGAGAGAGCAAAGTTTCAGAATGAGGTTAGAAGTAGGATCGGAAGAAGTTGGTTCCTTATTCCACCATTCCGTGATTAGGTCTTCGAATCCTGCAATGGTGAGCCAGAAATTTTCAAATCAAAAGGGTTTATTGAACTTGAGTTTACCATTAGAAGAGGAATCTATTTGTAGTAGAAGTGGCATGTGATCAGATGTGGATCGGACCATGACTGAGAGAGTAGCTAGAGGAAATTTTTGGAGCCAGTCAATAGATGTGAAGCAGCGATCCAGAATTGCCATGGCTGGGTTATCTCTGAAGTTGGACCAAGTGTATCTTCTGCCTGATAGCTTAAGTTCGACCAAAGAGTGGAAGTTCACAAACTTATTGAGCTGTAAGGAGGTTTTTGGAGCTTTTGTAGAAATATTTCTATCAGAAGAAAATCGTGTAGCATTAAAATCACCAATTAATATCCAAGGGTAGGGAGAAGCTGCTCTTAAGGTGCTAAGATCAGAGAATAAGACTGATCGATCTTGCTCAGAACGTGGGCCATTTGTTAACGTCCAAATGAAGCCAGTTGATTTACAGGTAATTTTGGTAGTGATGCAGTAAGAACCTGATTGAAGAAGGGTCCCCTCAAAAAACTCAGTATCCTAGCATGTGAGGAGGCCACCTGATGATCCATTGGCGGTTTTTGCCACCCAACCTTTAAGTTTGTTACCACATAAGGCAGAAAGTAAACGAGGACACATTTGTTCTTGTTTGGTTTCCTGTAGACATATTATCCGGCATTTTGATTTTTTGACAATTTCTCTAATGGCTCTTTTCTTCTTCGGGTGGCCTGTTCCTCGAGTAGTCCAGCTTAGCATCATTCAAGATTAAAGAGAAACATATTTGGTGGGTTATACTGGGGATAAAAGATCATATATATAGAAGATCTTAGCGCAACTAATATATTGGCTACAATACAAGAGTGGATGAGAACCAGCAGATAGTTCCCCAAGAGATAAACTACAAGGGTGAGGTAGATCTGTAAAAGGACCAAAAGGTTACTACAGGAGATCTCAAGCATAGAACACCCAAGACAGCAATACATTTACACGCTTAGAGAGCTGAAAAAATACAAGAGACCGGAACGATTATCCAAAAATAAGCAGAGTCTTTGATGAGGAGGCAGACTACTGCTAAGAGCTCCTTTGCATTTAATCATTTAGCCTGAGGCGATAGAACTGATAAGCCCTCGAGCATTGGGTCTCCATTGCTTTAAGTTTTTCAGTAGGATCAATAAGTTACCAATGCTCGAAAATCAGTCCACACTTCTTTCCCATGTCTGCAATTTGGGCTGCAGTCAGCGAATTGAGAAATAAAACATCGGCTGCCATTAATGAGTCCTCAATTAGTATGAGAGATTTGATTTTCTTTGACCAAATACGAGCACTCCATTTAACTGGTATGGAGGAGTCTTCCAGCTTTGTGCATGGAGGCGTGAAAGATGAAGGGTTGTCGCTGAGATGCTGCTCAGTAGAAAAGTCATATGGATTTTCAAAACTAGATAGGAGCCTAGAGAAAACCCTTTTGATCGGTACAGGCTGAAAAGCTACTGAATCCATCCTGGGTTTGAGTCCAGTTTGTGAAGGCAGAGTTTGATTTTTTACTTCAGAGCTAGGGGCTAAGGAGCTAGGGGGTGGGAGGGATCCGTTGGAGTCGGACGCGTCAGCTATACCTTCTGATCTAGTTGCACCTGAGATACAAAGAGGAAACAGAGAGCCGTTTGAATTTAAACTCAAAGTTATCCACCCTACCTCCTGACTGTGGGGACCTAGGGATATGATGAGTGATGGGTTGATCCATAGAGTTGGTTTCAAGATGAAAACCCGGGTAAAAGTTGAAGCCCAGAAATTGTTCTGCGAGAAATTTTTAGCTGAGAGCTGAAGTTGTGTAGCCTGAGGAACTAATTGGAGTTTGAGTTCCTCACTACTCTCTACCCACTTGCAGGATGTTTGCCTTCTGGAAGATGAGCTACTCAGGTGAGTTGCAGGACGCTTTTTCGAAGGTGGCTGAGGAGATTTTTCACCTGGACCAAACCAATAGTCCCAGTCCTCATCTTCATTATCTGGAGATCCCTCGAATGAGATTGAGCCTTGAGGGCCAAACTCGGAGACAAAGTTGACTCTGATCTGGATATTACACATGAAGTCTCCCACTGAAACATTTACATAGTCTGGGACATCTTCTATGGCCTCACAGAAGAGGTCTAAATCAAAAGAAGTGAGATCGTCCCATTTGAGACAGGCTTTGCTAGCCCTATGTGGTAGTCCAAAACTAGAAACAATTGCAGCTACAGCATGAGAATTCCAACATAACAACGGGAGATTCAAAAGACTTACACTTACTTTAAGATTAAGTTAGTTAGGAGTGCCACCTCTGAATGGATCCCAGTGATTGACTTGAAGAGAAAAACCATTTCCTTTAATCCTACCTCCTGTCATAAGCCGATGAACAACCTTGTGGGATGGACAGGCAACAAAAAAGGAGTTGGGATCTTCTAGTCTCCTCGTAGTCCAGTTACCAGGGATGTTGGCTTTACGAGCCATGGCTTCATGGACATTGTCTTCTTTAATTTGTCGATCGTAAGCTTCCACGAAAGCGGCCCTGTCCAGTTGAAGAACTGTTTCCTCTATTTCAGTGTTGAGCGTAACAAAAGCTTTACGAACCTGTGAGCCACGCATCGTAGATCTTTGAGAGGGAGCAGAGGCAGTCATGTGGGGTGGAGTGTTGGAGGAGGCCTGCTTTTGTTTTGAAGAGAGATATCTGGTTTGCATGGTGTTGGTGGTCTGTCGCTGATTCTTTGGTGTAGAATGGATTAAGCGGTGTTTGCAGTTCGAGCCTGGTGTCCAAACTTACCACATTGAAAGCATTTTATAGGGTTTCTGCACTGGTATTTTTTGTGATCTTTATCACCACATCTGAAATAGGTACCCTTAGGGAATGGTATAGGCTGGCTGTTGATGTTGTCCCAACGGCGCAAGTAATGGCGAGTCGGTAAAGAGGAGACTGACGGAGCTTTGGAGCCGAGCCTTACAGCTTCTGCATATGAACTGTATTTTTTTGAATATGAACGACCGTGCGGAGATATCCAAGAGCGGGATATGGGAGCTGTAGCATTTCGGCGTCGGGATACCGTCTTGTCAATCCCATTTAATTTCGCCAGAGAAGTATGGACTTGGTTTCTCCCATTCTTCGCATGGAGCGGCGGCTCGAGACTCGAGATGAAGGAAAGAGATGATGGTTGATGAGAACTCACCGCTCTGTGAGGGAGGCCATGTGGCCAAAAGAATGAGCTCCCATACCTGGAAGGACTAACAGTGACACTGAGGTCCTGTCTACCAAGAAGGGTGGGGGTCTGTTCCAGCGCAAAGAAACCACTTGATTGTGACTTAAAAGGTTTGCTTGTAGGAATAGTGCGCCGTTGGTTATAATGACGATGAGGAGCAGCCCGCCGTCCGTGTTTTGACGTGCTAGTATAGAGAAGTTGCGAGTTTCGAAGAACATTGCTAGTGCCGTAACTCAAAAGATGAGAGATCTCCGACAACCTTACCTTGTTATTATCTTTTGAAGTAGAAGGGTGGGAACGACGTTGCAGAGAAAGATTTTGAAAGATGGGGGTATTCCGATATCCAAGTGGGACCAGATTGGCTCCAGTGAGAGGTGTTGATGCCAGAGGAATGGAGTTCTTATGTTTGAGAGTACTACATCTATCAACCCTCACTTTTCCATTGATCGGTGCAGCCGGGAGGGACCTGGATGATTCGCCTGTGATCCTTAACCCGAAGTTCTTTCGACGTCGGCTAGTATCAGTGATGCCGTGAGAAGAGACATGGGTCGAGGAAGCATTCTGTCTGCGGCTGGAAGGGTAGCTTTTTGCGGCCAAAAAGGATGTTTTATATCGGTTGAATAGCATCCTATCCGTAGTTCCAAGGTTCGAGAGAGCGGGAATTGCTGTCGAATAAATGGGGTGCCGATGTTCATGGGACGAGTGATGAGAAGACACTCGTGGAGTACTGGAGCGAGACCATTCAGGTTTGTCTTGAGAAGGGGGTGGGCCCAGCAGTTCATCGGAGGTTGGGCGGTGGAGTTTTTGAACGGGCAGTAGATGCTTTCCTGCAGGCACTTCACAAGCACTCTCATCAAAAAATCTTGTGTTGTTTTATAGGTCCGTGGGTTTGTATATTTCATTTTATTATTATTCTCTGTGGTTCTCTTTTTCTATTATAGAAATTGAGAAAAACTCTCTCTCTCTCTCTCTCTCTGTATATATATATATTAAAAATTTGATCATATCTTTGGATGGTTATCATGACAAACTTATAGAAATTATATGGCTGCTTATAAGATTCTTTAAATTGGTGTAAGATATCTCTATTCTTAATTTTGTTTTAATACTCTTTCACAAATAGTAAACAAATACAAATTTTAGCTTAATCAAAATATATATTCTTTCAGCCAATCAATTGTGGCAAATTATTGATGCAACCATCTGTTATGATTCAAATCGTGTGGTCTTGCTTATTTTTGCGCATCTACAAGAATTACAATAAGGGATGAGATCTTCAACTTCAAAGCAATGTTATAGGAGCTCTACAATTAGAAGGATGAATAAAGCCAAGATCGAGGCAAATTGTCTATTGATCTAGGAGGATTATCAAACCTATTGTGGACTAATTTGGATACCCCAGATGAATGTTTGTACTGATTAAAATGTATCTTTTTGGTTTGTAGTCAGTCATTATATAGTTAATCATCAAGTACTTATTTTTCTTGTTTTTATTTTTGTAGCGTATAGTAGATGGTTCGTTAATAAACTTCTCAACCTATAAATTTTTCTTAGTGTGATTAGCTTTTCAAGATACAATGTTTGATACCCAATAGATATCTAAACCTAATCACCACATTTTTATTACCCAAACTCCACCCTATCCTTCAACAGACCTGGCATATCCCTATGGAGCAAAAGTTATACCAGAAACCTCCATGGATGTGTCTGGGTTTGGTGAAGCCTCCATAGATATGGGGATTCTGCATGTGCCGTGCCTATGCATTTTCTAAAACCATAGGACGGTAGAGCAGGTGAGTGACAACTTCAACACGCATGCAAAGGATATTGAGCCAATGGATGAGCATTAGAGATTAGAGAGATTCGTGAGAGATATTGTGTTAATCTTTGACCAAACTTTTGTAAATTCTGGTAGCTCTGAGCTTTTGCAAAGCAGGGACCAGTCTTTAAAATGATTTAGAGCATTAGCAGCCACTGAATAAAAGGATGAATTTTTATGAAGAAAAAGCCATGCATTGCGTTCTTTCCAACAATTCCATGCCACTGCTGCAAGTAGCATTAAGATCACTGGTTGTGTCTTCTTCAGGAAGTTCCTTTTAATCCATTACAAACATAAAAATCTGAAAGAAGATTGTGGATGAGTAAAGCAGAGCAAAGAGCCTTCCAAATGCTAGAGAAGAAGGGGCAGAAGGAGAAGAGGTGATAAGTAGATTCTGGCACCTAGTTACAGATAGCACAGTCACCCAGGAACCGTCCAGTTTTCCTCCCAAGCAATTCTCTAGTGTTAAATTTGTTTTTCCAGCATAACCACAAGAAGCATTTAATCTTCAAAGGGGTGCTAATGCTCCAGAGCAAATTAAGAAACAAATTTGCACTTGACGCCTGTAGAATTTATGAAGCGATACGATGACGAAGAGGAGAATTTACCGCTGCTATTTGCTTTCCAAGTGACTTGGTCATTCTCCATGCTCAAGCTAATGCTATTGAGCAAGGAAGTCATGTGTGTGAATTCGAATCTATATATTCTTGGGATCCAGCAGAAGGATGCAATTTGATTTTCTACTTCCATTTCCGTAATTATAGAACTGAGCTACGCTACCATTCTTCTTCTTACATCGAAGGAATAGTGATGGAAAAATGGATTGAAGTGGACCTTCACAAATCCAGTTGTCTCTCCAGAATAGAGTTTCATGCCCATTGCCAATAATATGTTGAACCCTATTCCAAAAAGGAGGAAGAGCTCTAATAACATCCTGAAATAGATTTAAGCACTTTTTGATTGGCCTCAATACTCTGACTTTATGATGATATGCAAAATTAACTTGCCTCCTCCAAAGGCTATTTTCTTTAATAAGCATTCACCATGACCATTTTGTGAGTAAAGCAGTATTCATTTGATGGATATCTTTGACTCCTAAACCTCCCTCCTCTTTCTGTAAGCAACTCGTTTTCCGGTTTACACTGCAATTGATTCTGTTGGATGAAGAGCTACCGCTCCAAAGAAGAGAACGTCGATAAGCATCAATCTTTTTAATGACTTTGGCAATCTAAAGAGTGACATGAAATACAAAGGGAGACAGGAGAGTACCGAGTTAAAGCACCAGAGACACTTGCCTTTCCACGTAGCTAATTTAGATTCCATCCGTTGCAGTAAGGCCATCCAATCTGATTTAGATGGCTTCTTCCTGCCAAGCGGTAGTCCAAGTATTTGATCGGTAGTGGAGTTACTTTGCAATTAAGCCAAGATGCACAGGTCTTTCTAAAGCCCAACCGTGCACCAACAACAAAAATAGAGCTCTTCTGATGGTTGATTTCCAAACTTGAGCATAGCTGAAAATAGTATAAAATAATTTTCAAAATGGTAATGCAATCCTTCTTAGCAAGAGTGAAGATCAAGATGTATGTTGGAGGATTTTTGTGCCAGCTCTTATCTAAAGGTTGCCAAGCCTTTTAAAGATACCATGAGAGGATGCTTTGGACATCACCTGACATAGAGGATAAATGGCAACGATGAAAAGAAAAGGCGATAATAGGTCACCCTGCCCTAGGCCCCTTTTGCAACAAATTCAATCACCCATCTCGCCAATCGTAATAACTGCCCTTTAGAAGAGCACGGGAGATTTTGAATCCATCCTATCCATTTTGTTTGGAAATTCCGAAGGGTCAAAACATTCAGAAGATAGGAATGCGAGACCTTATCAAGGATCTTCGAAAAATCAAGCTTGCACAAAACCCCATCAACCGAAGCCTTTCTAAAGTGATGAATTATCTCAGAGGCACAAAGAAAGTTGTCCAAGATAAATCTTGTAATAACCCAATTTTAACAAAAGAAAAAAAATTTGAGAGAAGACTCCTTCTTCTTGAGTCTTCTTCTTCCCTAACAACTTCCGATCGAAGTAGAAAATCCTCCATCGAGGAGGAGTAAAACTCCTCCCCTTCAGCCCTATATATAAAGGGAACGATCTTCCCTCTTCCTCCCATCAAGTTTGAGGCCTAAATCGAGGGGAATCACTGAAAAACTTCATGGAAGCCTCCCACCGTTTTTGCCAAAAATCACGTGGGAAAGACCGCCATAGCCCAAGGTAAGCCTTGCCCCTCCATCTCTCTTTTTCTTTCCTTCGTATCGTGTTAGTGACCGCCGCCGATTGTCGGGTTTGTTGGATTTTTCTAAGATTTTCCTCTTCTAGTTTTTCCTTGTTTGGTTTCTTATTTTTCTTGAAATTTTTCAGCACCAATGATCATCGTCAACCGTCAGATTAGGATGGATGGACTTGTTGTGCAGCAACCTTAACTACTACAACCATAGCCATATCAATCGTGGCCCTCGATCTGAGAAATAAGAAGGGACTGTTTAGTCTCCTATTTTGGCCTAAGACACATGGAAAGAAAGAAAAGAAACAGGAAGAAGAAAGGAAAAAAAAAAAAAAAAGGAAGAAAGAGGAAAAAAGAAAAAGGAGAAAAGAAAAGAAAGAAAGAAAGAAAAAAGTGAGTTTCTCTCACTTCTCCCTCTCTTCCTTCTATCTCTCCACTAGATTCTCTCTCTAGAATTTTCTCTTTCTATTTTTTCTCTCTAAATTTTTTTCCCTCTAAAGTTTTCTCTCTCTTCATTGATCTCTCTCTAGATGTCTTCTGGACTAGTGGATGCTCCATATATCTAGGTAATCCAGATTAATTGATTGATCGTAGGAGAGATCCTAGACTATGATGTTTAGGTGTTTATCCGTAATTTTTCTACATATGATTTTTATGTTGATCATGTAGTGGTACGATTATCTATACAAGGTATCGAGCAGAATATCTTAATTCATAAATCGAGTAGTTTAACTATTTTATTTTTGAATTAATCATCGATAGAGGTAAGAATCCTTGTATATAATTATTATTATATATGCTATTTTTACTATTAGATTTGTATTGTTGATTTTGCATCGTTGAATTTATATTGATGGATTATCATGTTTAAGACACTATTATTTTTGGCATAATTTTTCAAACATGAGTACATTATGTATTTACCATATATATATATCAATGATTCATGGTATGATTATATGGATATGATATATTTATTTTGATCACACTATAAACTAGAATTGATATGATAAAATCAACATATAATAATTGGATGGAAAAGATATAGTTTAGACTAACCTCGTCATGTAGAACAGTCTTTATGGACTCATACGTAAAAATATGATCCGAGAAAAATCATAAAAAATATGATCCAAGAAAAATGATGAATATTTGATCCATGAAAAATTATAGAAATTTGATCCGAATAAAAGATCGTTGCATGATCTTAGTTAGTCTAAAGCCGAAAAGTTAAAAGTTAATAAACTGAAATGGCGAAAAGAGAAAATTAATGTTAAGTCCAAAGAGATTATTGTTGAATAAAAGATTTTACTTCATAGCATGTGATAATTTATTTCTTAACTGTGTGCTTGATGAATGTTTGTGCCAATACTTTATGCTTGTTGTTATTTTTAAATTATAATATTATACCAGTGTGTTGCATGGAGATTCTTATAGGGCTGTAAGGCTCATCCCTCCTCTATTCTTCTTTTTCTTTCTCAAAATTGCAGGATGATCAAGATTGGCTATGGTTTGAATTCATCGGTGAGCAGATGAATAAATAGAGCGTCATTGACTTTTGATCGGATGATCGAAAGAATTTAATTAATAATTAAGCAAGTTTTGTTGATTGAAATGGAATTAGATTATTTTTATAAATTTTGAGATTGTATTGGACTTTTTAGATCTTACATATTTTTTAGGGTACTCTTGTAAGTATATGACTATCATGTGTATCCAACTTGGGTACTAAGTTCAGGACGTGATAGATCCATTCTTGATGTATGCTGTTAGTGCTAGGTCAACAAGCTTGTCAAGCAAAGATTGTAGCCGGTTGGCTAGGATTTTGGTGAAAATCTTCAAACAGCTGTGAACCAAGCAACCATCAAACATAGCTTTATAGGCTTTGACACATGCCAACCATTTCCATTTCCCCTTGCATTCCACGTTATCATGGATTTAATTTTAGATGGCAAAAAGAGAAAACATTAGGAGAAGAACAAATTATAATTACCTAAGCCAACCACTTGAAGAACGTGTCCAAAAATTTGAAGATCCCTCTTGCCTACAAGCATTACCTACTACAAGAAAGCTCCAACCATTAAATGTCGGTGACCACAAGATTTTTAACAATGCTTGACTGCCAATCCCAACAAAACTGTGTCAGCACCCCCTAACCTTGCCTATATTGTCATTATTTTTACACAAGTTCTTCCATGTCTGAGAATTTACTTTTATAAAGAAAAAAAAGGTTCTTACATATCTGACAATCCCTCGTACAATTAATCCGCCCGCATTATTTAGCTTTCCAACTAATCTTTTCCCATGAGATGGATCGATGCACGAGGCCATTGAATGATATCAACAAGCCAATTAATGCCAAAAATCACTTAATTCGAACTTAAAAATTTGGTGAAGGATCGTGGGACACAGCGATTCCACGCAAGCGTTCTTATCCACTTCTTAGAATTTTGGACCCACCCACGTGGATGCTGTCGTCCTGCCACATCACCAGACAGATATCTGAGTTGGACTACCCTTTATGCTTGCCTCCATTTGTGGTCCCAGAACTTTAAACCGTGGCATGATTGGTGGACCGGCCCCAGATCAAACGCGTGGTTCCAAAAAGGACCAACCACCTAATCCGAGAAATATAGCAAGGTCCTAAGGTAAATCCACCGGCAGCCAATCAAATGCTGACAAGCACTTCGTTGCAAAATATGCAACCTCTAAGAAGCCTTTTCATCTGGGTCCCCCAACCAATAATACAAGTTTGAGTGAGCTGGCAATGGCCATGGAACAAGAAGACCAACAGAGCTTTGAACTTCCAAGACATGAGATCATTTTTTCACCGGGCAAAGATATTTAGAAACCAGCAACCTCTTTGAAAATAAGCTAGCTTACCAATATATATATATATATACACACACATGCAGAGAGATAGACTAGATTTCGGTCGATCAAAGTCCAATCTATATCTGATCGGATCTCCAATCATTCGATCCACATATATTTTAGAATGCACATCTGAAAAAAAGCATCAACTAAAAAAAATACAGGCACAAGCATGCTTGAAAAAAAATTTAGAAAAAAAAATATGTTGCTGTCTGAAAAAAATCTAAAACTTTTTTTAAAAAAAATTTAGAAAAAAAAAAAATCCTCCCTGAAGGTGCCTAAATTTAAAATGTAGGCACCTTCGAGTATCATTTTTTTTCTATTTTTTAATTTTTTTTAATTAAAAAAAAAAAGAAAAAAAAGAGAGAGAAGATTTTTTTTCTTCTAAGAGTTTTTAATTAAAAAAATAAAATATAGAAAAATAAAAAAATAAAAATAAAAAATAAAAGGTGCCTATATTAAATGTAGGCGCCTTTAGGACACCCCTTTTTTTTTCATTTTTTTTATTTTTTTAGATTTTTTTTAGAATTTTTTTTTAATTTTTTTTCTGAATATTTTTTTCAGATTTTTTTTCAGGCAGCAAGCTTTTTTTTTTGAATTTTTTTCGACGCACGCATGCCTGTGTTTTTTCAGCAGATGAATTCTTTCAGGCGTGCATTCCAAGATGCGCATAAATCGAACGATCAAAGATCCGATCGGATATAGGCTAGACTCTAGTCGACCGGAGATTAGAGCCCAGTCTATCTTTATATATATATATATGGAGTATAAAAATAGATTTGGATAAGATCGATCGGATTTGAGCTCAAATCCATTTAGATCAAAATTGAATAATAAGAATTCTACATCGATGATTCAAGTCATTAGATATGATTTACTACCTCAAAATTACTTATATAATAAAAATCATATTATTTCAAAATTTCTAATCTACATATTAAGTGATCAAAAAATATATCTAATTTAATTTTATTTAGATTGGACTACTTAATACATAGATTAAAAATCTCTAAATCATATAATTTTTTATGCGCAAACAGTTTTAAAATAGTAGATTATATTTAATAGCTTGGATCATTAATATAAAATTTTTATTATAGAATTTTGATCTGATCAGATTTAAGTCTAAATTCAATCAACCTGATTCTAATATATATTGATCAGATTACATTACATTACGACTCTCTCTCTTTCTCTCTCTCTACATATATATATATATATATATATATATATATATATATATATATATATATTGAATAGAAGACTGAGAAAAAGGTCAGCCACCTAGAAGCTTTATTAATCTTTCAGGAAGATTTCAGAAACAGAAAAGTTTCGGATATACAACCTTCTAGGCGGTAACGTAACACAGGAGCAGAGCCAATGAGGTTCTCTGCCACAGAAGGCTGAGAAAAATTGAGAAAACTCGTGGAAGGCAGTCTGATCCCATATTGAAACACTTCTTTTCTTGTTTTACGTCTTTCCAAAGGAAGGCGGCGGCTACACTGAGGCATGATAACTTTGGATTCTATTTATGCATCTTTCTGGTATAATTCACCTTTTTCTATTTTTTTTTCGGAGAAAAATTGATGGTCGGTCTGTATGATGCTTCACTTTAAGAAGAGAGTGAAAGAAAGACAGATAACAATCTCAAATTGAATTACATGAAAATCAGATGATTTTATACTACAAAAAAAAAAAAAGATGGGGGGACCTTCAACAAGCTTAGATAAACAAAACTAAGATATTCCGCAAGCTTACAAAATCCCATAATGATTTATTCATACAGCTGTCTAATAAAAAACTACCATGCCCCATTGACAGAATTATACACCACTTCCAAACAAGATGCAAGATACCAGTTTCAGACTATGGCACTGTTGCAATTGCAAGTGCATGCAGCAGTCCATCAACTTCTGCAACTAGAGAGCCCTTGCTTCAGGAAACAGTGCCTGAGAGAGCTAAATCCCCAGCTCTTGAGGTTCTCATTGGATGGATAAAATCAATATCCCTATTTGAAGCTAAATTCAATAGCTCGGATTCCTCTAGGCCTTTCGCAGGTCCCATACTGCAACTATCTGTCCCATACTTCGCTACTGCATCTTTGAATTTCTTGATCTGAAATCGTTAGCAATAATTAGAGCTCCAATATCTTGAAAACAATGAACCAATAAGACAATTGTTTTATGTCTTACAGTTGCAGTGGTGCAGCTGAAGCTACAAACACGACCATAAGCACCTCTATAGAACCGAAAGAAAGGCAGCACACGAATATGAAGACTCTGACACATGGATTTGTGTTCTTCGTAATTGACCTTAAGAAATAATGCATTTGAGTTTGACTCTGCTAGCTGACACAACTGCAAGAGAATTAACCAAGTTTGATTAGTTGTTTCGATTCACAAACAATTAGAGCGTACCCTACTTCATGACTGTAAATCTGATAGAAAAACTTCATAGAGCCTAAACTATAAATTTACAATGCCAACAGCAGCCTTGCACCTTTTAATTATAATAAGGAGTTCTGTGTCCATCAAGGGGTATAACAGATTTATAAATTTCTAGACATATCTACCTTGGGATGCAGAGCTCTGCAACCTCCACAGCCAGGAGAATAGAAGTCGATAATAACGAGTTTATCTCCAGCATTTAGCAATGTATCCACAAGTTGTTGAGCAGATTTAATCTCTGTCATGTTTGGGTTGGTGCCCTTCTCCCACCACCTCATAGCTCGTGAGATACAGGTTGAAGCCTGAGCCAAAAAGAATTTCTGAAAACAGCTACAATTTCAATAGAAAAACAAAGAAACCTGAAAATTATAGCATGGCTGGTAGATTATTCTTGGTTTCAGAAATTAGAAGGATTTCATTGTCAGTCATGACATGCTTTTGATGAGATGACATAAATAGAATTCATGAACATCAGGGGATCACGGTAATTTAATCCATATAAGCACTCTTGAAAACTTGAAAACTCCTTTCTTTTTTTCCTTTCATTTTTTGATTCCGAGAAATTTCGTGACCAAACCAAATTGTCATCTCATTTAAAGATGTAACATCTTATGTTCAATTAAGGAAAAAGTGAATGACACAAGCACATGCCACAACAAGTCGTTTTAATTCAACAACACAAACATAAATAATATTAGCAGCAGCGTGAAATCACTGGCATTAAAACATGGAGCATTCTTTTACAAAATGTAACAAAAGACAGACACGCAGAGAGAGAAAGAGAGAGAGTTCACAGGTTTTCCATGCATTTTAAAAAAAGAAAAAATGGAAAAGCGTACAGAAGAAAGGACACAGGAATTTACGTGGATGGGAGGATTAGAATGGCCTTTGGGACTCCATCCATCAGAACCGCTCTGTCCTCGGAGCACCACCTGCCTTCCCTTAAACTCGTTCTTGCAAGCCAAAACTTCTAAAGATCCAAAAGTTCTCTCACTCCTCTCCAACCCAACCTCATGAGAGCCGGAAACACACAATCTATTTCTCAAAGCAACCGCCATAACAAGAGAAGCCTTGAAATCTAGCAAAAAACGACTCTAAGAAGATAACGGGGGAAAAAAAAAATCAAGAACTCGGCAAAGAATCTTCAAATCTCTCCATATATAAACATAGAGAATAAAAAGCCACAAAGACACGGCACAAAACAAACTCAAGCTTGGAATAGTGAACCTGGGAGAGAAGAAAGGGACTTCCAGTGGAAGGGGAGGAGAAGAGATGGAGAAAAGAAAGTGGGGGATAGCGGGGAAGAAGGGAGAGGTGTTGGAGGAGCTGGGGGTGGGGTCACCAAAAGCAGCGGTTTTTATTTTAACTCCATCCATTTGGATGTCAGGCCTCGGTGGGGGGGAAATCAGCAGCAGTTGATCTACGCCTGCTCCTGGTCCCCTCCTGCCCTCCCTTCTCTCTCGAGTCTTGACAGCGAATTCCGTTTCGTAACTCCCAAGACTGTTCCAGGCTTTTGCTTGGGGCCCACACCGAACCGAGACGGGCTCCATTGCAACGCGTCATAAGGTCATTGCTCTGCTCTTAAATTGCGCCAATCTCCCACTGCCGAGTGGCAGAAAGCGATGTCAAATGGAACCATTCAGTTTTATGCATGTAACTGTGGATTCGGACTGTATCTTTCAGCTCTCTTAACATAAATTATTGGACCAAAAATTATATATTTTACAATATTTTTATTTTTTTGTCACCCATCTATGCAGATTTCGAAGTGAGATCCAACGGTTGATATTATAGAAGAAGATGAATCATTCTTTCGTGCTAAAGATACAACCTAAATCCCATGGGCATGTTTCGCTAATGCATATATTGTCATATATAAATGAAACCCCCTAAATATTACACAAATCTGATTCAACGAAACTTCTTAAGAAGAGAAGAGCGGTCCCTTGAAGGACATAAGAACGAAATCTACAAGTATATCTGGACCCAACTTGATGGTAGTTCTGTAATTAGTGTGTAGAAGGCGACCGCGACACGAAGATATGGTGGTAAATAAGCCTGGATATTTTTACCAAAAAAATAAAAAACCTAGATATCAGGCAATGGAGTCGTTCGGTGGTTTTGGGGCACAGCATGATAGCAAGGCAGCGCGTGTCGTGTTCAGTGAACGTGGAAAGCGGGGTTCGGTTTTAGCTGCATCTTCCAATTTCTGATGCCATTTTTTTATGTATAGAATGGCCAGGAGAAGGTAGATCCGACAAAGAAACTGTATGGTATTTTTAAGGCAACTTAGCCCACCGGAATTTCTCATCATTGCCGTGGTGTCTGTGTTCGGCCCACCGTTTCTACATCCTACACTCTTAGTACAGGATAAGGGCCACCCTCTTCGTGCCTATCACGTGTGCATGCGTGCGTGTGGAGTTGGCAAGGAAGATAACTTTAAAAGCTAGCGTCAGTGGCGGGTGGCTTTTATGCATCTCTGTCTTATTCAACAATCTATAAAGATCGTGTCGAGAAATTATATTTTGCACTATATATATATGTATACCATATCAGTCATCGAGACATTTTTGTAGGCCAGTCATCGTGATGGGTGTATGATAAATAAGATCCAGAAAAATGCATCTTGATGATTGACATAGTGTGTACAGCCCTGTGATGCATGATATATTTTTCTAAATGGTATCGGTTCAAGTTGGATGACTAGAAGCGTGACCCACCAATTTGGCTCCGGCACCGTTCCACGTGCATCCATAGCTCTGGGTATGACGTATTAGCTGAAGGATTCTCCCACTTGTGGCTTCTCACCGACCAGGTTATTTATTTTGGAGTGCTATGTATGTGCCCCATGGTGCCGGTCTGCAGTAGCATCCGGTTCCTATCATTGGCTCTTCTTTGAATCAAAAAAAAAAAAAAAAAGTACGTGGGGACTGGGGATACCTTGAACTCCACATTTCCCGTTGGTGCATGTTCTAAAGCAGTGCCAACCAGGATCCTTTTGTTACAAGCTTATTAGATAACATGCATTACATCCTCCTGCCATGATTAGGATTCGTTTATATACAACTTTTGTTAATTATGACACTTAAAGCAGCCTTAATAGCTGCAATGTGTCATGTTCATAAGCATTCAGTGCCTCCTCTGGATCATGAGACTTTGGGATCCTCTTCAGGATTCCACAGAAGAGGTCTAGCTCTATACCATGGGCTCATGATTTAGCAGCGACCACCTGATCCAAATTACATGAACAAGAAGTCTCACTCCATTATGGGCCATCGAGCAATACACACAAATACTCTATGATGCACAACCGGGCTTCTCTGGTTAACCCCGAGATATATATAGAGGACTCTAACTCAGCTCATGTCTGAAAACACCAGGTGAGTATAACTAATCATGTCTGAAAACACCTGCCCGAATTTTGTCAAACAAGAGAGATTCTCTGGAAATTTTATATGACTAATCATCCGATTATTTTATTGGTTTTGAAGTCAATAGCCGTTTAATGCTCATTGGGCTCAACATGTTCACTAGACATTTAATGTTAAGGTTCAATTTGTGCATTAGTCACTTAATATTGAGGACCAATTTTTTCATTAGACGTTTAATGTTAAAGAATTAATCCTAGAACCGACAGATGAACCTATCATATATCATAGAATCACTCATAATCCATTCTATGAGGACTTGTGTTGTAGTGTACTTCATCATACGAAACTGGGGAACTCTTATATCATTCTAAAAGACTAGTTAGAATGCCTTTTTTTAATTGAGGTGCCCGGTAATTAGTGCTGCTTAGATGTCCACAGCCTCCTTTGTATATAAATGATACGAGACTAAACACATATCTATATGGATTTTCAAGATTTTTATTAAAAATAAGTTTTGAGATTGGATGTGGGCTAGCATCGCTCTTATGTTGGGTCTTGACCAGATGAGAATTTGAAATACCGCGCATGTTGGATGGTGGCAACGGCAAGCCGATGAATACCGTAGCCATGGATTAAGAAAACAAAAGCATAAACGGAAAAGACGAGCAATTGGACAATGCATGGGTCTCTCTCATCTCTCCTGTTGCTATTTTCACTTAGTGGGCTTAAAAGTAGAACGTCTCGACCCATGCATGCATTGCCTTGCTGTCCCTGTTGAAAGGTTGCCCATCTTTGTTGGCGCATCATCAGATAATTTTGCAGGAGTTTCTAAAGCACTAGTAAAAGCACCGCTTTATTATTCTCATTGACTTTTAACCTACATATTTTCAGATGACGTCATCGAGTCGGGATCCTTTGTGGTGCGTGTTTTGTGTTGCAACGAGCTCAGCATGGTTGGATGAATGACATATTGTTCAACTTGAAAATGGATGGCTATTATCTCATATTTGGTCTAGCAAAATATATGGATAATGTAATGCGAAACATGTACCGGAGAGTATCCCAATGGAGGTTATCCCATGCCTACAACCCTCTCCTAACAATTGGAGGATGATATTGGTGTCTTGAATGAGTGGTGTTTGTATCTAAGATTTCATACCAAATTATTATAGTGTAGGGAGAGTTCCCTGGGCACTCAGTGATTTGCTTGCATCTTAATTGGTCTGGGTTGGATATTGTGTCTGAACCGAAAGCCAAATTTGGGCATAGTTTAGTCTCATGCCTGGTCCTCGCCAGGAGTCCTTCAAGAACAATTCATGGGCTGTTACCACAAGAACAAGCCATAAGCCTAAAGTTCGATTAAGGCCCAATACGTGTCTATGCTTGGTCATTAATAGGGCGGGAAATAGGCTCAGGTAGGTTCTATAAAGGTTTGGACCAGGTCCAAGGTTGTTCAATCGGGCTGGGGGCTCAAAGTTGGCACAGAATTGGGCCGATGGTTGACTATGCCTGGGCCTGATCCAAAGCCTGAGCACAAGTTGTGACCCAAAATCTGAGCCCTGAACCAACCCAATCCTGGCCCACTTGCTTATTAGGACCTTTGCAATGAGTCGTCCAGGTTGAGCCGAGAATTTTAAGTTTAGAAATTATTTGTACTCGGCGTAGAAAAAATACACCATCCTATCCATGTAACTACCACTTTCTAATACATATTTAATACCTACAATTTTACTTTTTTATTTTAAATTTTAAATGAAAAAATATCCCTTCATTTCTAAAAAAATTATGATATTTTTTTGCCATATTATGATATCCTGCAGTCAAATTATGACTTCCTGCATGCATACAGGAGCATTCTTATTATTTAAAATTTTTATAAATTTTTAACAACAAAAATGCTTTTCACTTTTTTATGACTTTTGGAAAAAAAATTATGACGGGATGTCATAAGTTTATCATAAAATATCGCATAATTTTTTTCAAAATAAGAGAGGCATTTTCATTGTTCAAAATTTTAAACGAAAAAGCAGGAAATGCATTTTGGAAAATGATGGCTATGTGATCCAATATAATTGAATGATGCACTCCATGGCATGCAATGCACAAAGTATTTCTCTTTTAAGTTTGCCATACCAATAATTTTGGGTAAATTGGGTCATTGCAAGTCACACCTAGCATTTTGCCCAAATGGGTTTTGGTGGAGTTAGGCCCAATCAGACTTTAGGTCAGTGGGAAAAACTTTCTACACCACATGCGGTGCATGCCATGCGCATTGTGCATGATGATTGGCACTTGCACGGGGCCGGCATGTAGTGATTAAAAAAATATTTTTTTTACTTTCGAGCCTGTATGGGCCCCGTGCGAGCATCAATCACCGCATGTAGTGCATGCCAAGCCGCACTGCACGTAGCGTAGAAAGTGTTTCCCTAGGTTGGTACTTGCTTAGGCTTGGGCCAAGTTTTAGAAATAATTTCAAGCCTAGAAAATTCTTTCTGCACCCAGAGTGATTGGCTCACATGCGGGGCTAGAGCATGCTCGAAAAAAAATATTTTTTTTCTTACAGCTCCGTGCATGAGCCAATCACCGTGGACGGTGTGCATGAACTACATCGCCTGCACAAAATATTTCCCTTTCAAGCCTAATCTAAGCCTAAAGCTCTAAAACAATTTCTGGATTGGGCTCAAGTAGGCATGTGGCTTGGCTTGACCAGGGTGCAAATGAGTTGACCTGCTTGTGAGTTCATTTTAAATCCAAACTTGACTCGATTGGCTATTATCGACCTCAAGTAGCTCGAATATTTTTTTGAGTCGAGCTCGAATAATAGTATGATGCTCGACTTAAAAGCTAGCAAGTTTATTCGAATTTATCCATATTTTTCATAATATTATTATTTTTATTTATAGTTTATATTAGTATATATACTATTAGTAGGCTAAAGATCGAACTCGAGTTCAAGTATGGTTTAATTGATATTCGAGCCAAATCGAGTTAATTTTAAATTTTATATTTTTTTTATTGAGTCGAGCTCGAGATTAAAATATTAAATTTTAATTAATCTTAAATTAAATTTTGAGTATAACTATTTTGAATTGAATTGAATCCAAGCTTCTAACTATTCGACTCGATGTAGCTCAATTTGATTGCACCTTGAGACTCGACTTAGTTTGATTCCATCTCTGGACATGAATCACAATGGCCACCAATTGATAACCTTAATCAGTCCCAAGGAAATGGTATTAAATAATAGTTTTTTCCTTCAGGATTATGCCATTCAATCCATTCTTAGTTTCTCACCCACCATGACACAAATAGAAACATTAAAAGCTTTTCTTCGTAAGATCGTTGATACAACATCGTTGAGATTTAGAACAGTCCGCAGACTCTGCACATAAAAGCCTGTTTGGAGTGGATAGGATAGGACCATGTCTTGTAGAATTTTCTAATAAAGTTGTACCTTTATATCTAGAGTTGCTTAGATTGTTAGAAGTAAGATAGGTGCAATGTATATGCAAAAATAAAAAATAAAAATTGTACTAAATAAATCTTAAAGAGGATAGCAGGATCTCCCTACTTTTTTTCATATATTTTTTTAAAGAAAGTTTAAATTCAAGAGCTGAAATTTAGAAAGAAACAGAGGCCACCAAAAACTTAAAACTCTAAAGAACCAGACAATTATTCCAAGTTTTTCTCTTATTATTTTAAAAAGGACACCATCTAGCCTCCCATATCCAATTAGAATTTAACAGAGCTTGAGATTCAAAAACAACTTTCCGGTGTGTTTCCAAAATCAGTTATGTATTTCTTTTTCAGTATCCTAAAATCTTTTGTGTGTAAAAAGCGAATGAAGTAGTTCTTTTAAGATTCAGAAACATGCGATATGTATTGAATTATGTAAAATATTGTACTGCCATTTCTGAATTAGTGAAATTAGTTATGCTTTAGTAAAACAAGGATTGAGTTTTAAATAAAAATAAGTTATGCATTAAATGGAGATAGTTTCAATACAAAAATGACAGACAGAGTTAGCATAAAATATTTTTTAGATTCAAAATTATCATTCTTTAATACATTATGAACTAAATATCCAGCTAAAAGACCTAAATGCTTCCAAATAGAAAAACTAAGCTTGAAAATACTCTCTCTCCATGCATGTGTCCATCCACTGTTTGAGATATCTCTGTATGGGAGAAAATAACGGAAAAATACAGAGGTTTGGAGAGAAGCATTTTACGGATTCAGGGAGGCTAGGATGCCCAAATCTAAAAATACTGCAATAACACAAAGCACCTTTTATTCTTTTCTTTTTCGCCTCCCAACTGCAGCAGCTTTCTGTTGGTTTACGACGACCTACCGAGTAAAATAATTGAGCATCCACAAAAAGCCCAGGATGTAATAGTCAGTCATATGATACGATGTAGGAATTTTTGCTCTGGAGATATCTTTTTCAGATTTAGGAAGGACTGTCATCAATGCGCACGTGGCCTATTAGCTCAGTTGGTTAGAGCGTCGTGCTAATAACGCGAAGGTCGCAGGTTCGAGACCTGCATGGGCCAAAATTTAAAATTTTTATTTGTTGCTATTATTCTTTCCTGCCGGTAAAATATAATTTCTTTAATCTTCCCCTGCACGTAGAACATAATATTTTTTTTACTTTTACTCTTATCCACCAAGCTAATAAATAGGTTGGTCTTAGTACCATCTTTTTATTTTTAATTTTTTGAGATATCCAAATAAATATAAGATGATAAAAAAGGTTGTATAATATCTATTTTTATATGATGCCATGCTCCAACTTGTTACACCTCTCAGTTCGGTGATAGATTTTATGTTGGTGGCGGTGCCCTTATCTCATTTTGAAATGCTGCATTTGCAAAAAATAAAAAAAAATAAAAATCTAATGATGCTAGGAATCCTGAATGTGTGCAATCAACCAGCCCAGACAGAATGTTTCAAAGAAAAAATTATCCTTAATTAATATTTCCCATAATTTTTATTTCTCATTATCTTTCATGATATAGGAAAATATTTGTGAATCACTTAATTTTCTTGTATTCTAAAGATCTACTAAACATATTGTGTATGTATGTAGATATCTATGGAGATATGTATGTATATTTGTGATTTAAAGGTAGGCTAGAATGCGGCAGGCGCGAGCACAAATAGTAGATGAACAGTTAATCTAGAGAGGAGTACATCCTTCATGCAAGTCCGATTGTGATGAGTTTAATTAGATTTGATATATTCCTTTAGCATATAAACACTAGTCCATACATGCCTAATTTTTGTCAAATTTCACGTACATTGGGCATAGAGAATGCATAAGAAAGGAAGATGAATGCTTGCGAGCCACTCGAACTAAAGATGATTCTAGACTTGCCTTAGTGCCAAGTCATCTGGTACTTCCACCATATTCTCAAAATAATATTGTTATAATACAAGTGCGTGATGATAAATGAGCCTAGGTGTTCTTTTTGTCTCTTCATGAAATATAAATTAAAGAAAAAGTGTGAATTTTTGTTAGAAGCTGTCACATTATGTTGGAGGGGTGAAAGGTTGCAATATAAAGTATATAATTATAGGATATAATATTTTCTTTTAATAAAATAGTGAGGGTACCATTAATTAGATTTTATTTTATTTGATGTGAAGAGACATTTTCCAAGTTCAAGAACCTCATTTAAAATGGAGCTAAGAGTTAAACCCATGGAGCAGTAGAGTGTTGACATAAAATATTTTATGAAATTAATTAAACACTCTCTTATTTAAATAGGCCCTATGTATACCATTAGTTTTCCTAATCTCTCCAAGGTTGAGATTCATCCATGGCTCAAAAAGTGGTTACTTCTCAGTAAACAAGTGATAAAATGTGTCTCGGCTCTTTTTATCTCAGGATAGGGTGGAAAAGAGAACAGGTTTGGATTGATACACGGGCATCCTATGGATGTCCAAATCCGAAAAGAATAGATGGTGGTGGATTTCACTATCCCAACCTTCGAGTTATTTCCTTATTAGGTGTCGTCTTCTAGAGAGAGTGGTGATGACGATGTGATGTTAAGAGCTACAAACTAAAAGATAATAAAAGATAACATAATTATAATTTAGCATCTATACATCCTACGGTTTAACCATCGGATAATAATCTATCTCTAACATTGGCAACTATCATTTTTAGCTACCATCACGTCATCCACTTTCTCTTATTGGTTGCAGCGATCGGTTCTAATCATTTGCCTCAACTTTCTATGCCTAGCCCATCAATAATCGTCTCACACCCTAGCAGTGTAAATAGCATAGACATTATCAACACTTAGCCTCTCAAGTAAGCTATACATACAATTGATCTATGTATCATAACTTATCTATAGGGCTTGGCCTGCGCCTTAGGTACCCACTCAACCCGATTCAACTAGTTTTCTTTAAATATCACTTGGCCTATCCTACATGGTGCCTTGTGGTAACTTGATTGGCAAACACAATCATTTCTTTATTTATTTTTTAACCATTTTTCAGCCTCCCTCAAGCACGTCTACTTGGTATCATTTTAGGTAAGCTATATCCTTGACTGCATATGATAAACTAATTATCAGTTTATAAGTAATCATACCATCCGAGATGTTCAGGCACTTTAGATGGTCTCTTCAAGGTAGTGTGCTTTTTACCTTGGCTTATCCTCGAGAGGCTTTGAGTATTTATGTAACAATTTCTTTAACAACCTTGGCTAGGGTCGGCATTGCTGATATTTTAAGCTTCCAAGAATTTTTTTGCTGCTGCCTTTTTGAACATCCAAAGCTTCCAATTCAAATATTTGAGTGCGAGGGCTTCAAGGTCCCTTGGGTTAATCTTCATTTCTCGATTGTTGAGGCCCTCTAGTTGGCTATTTGCATTTAAAAATGAGGCGCCTTAGGTTTCTTCTCATGGCTATATTCATTCAGAAATAAGGTGTCCTTTTCGTGACCATACTCATTCAAAAACGAGGTACCATTGAGAATTCTTCTTATAGCTATACTTGTTTAAAAATGAGGTGCCCTTCTCACAGCTATACTCGTGATAATGAGCAACTGGATGGAATTTCTCTTCAGCAGTGAAACCACGACAAAAAAAGAGACAATTATAAAAGAAGAAAGGCCTCAAGGAGGACTTCCTATATATAGAGGGAACGACAGCTATGATCAACATCCCGTCTATCCTGAAGATGTTGGTATGTAGTGGTAATCTTAATTGACAACTTCCATGGCCGTTCAACACACCATCATTATGATTTTGCCACATAAGATGAATCCATAGAAAAAATCTCCGGACCAATGCTTTATCGACATGTGGCCACTTGTGAGTGACCTAAGGATGATCAATCGATCACTCAATCTCCTGAAATCATTGTGAAAAGTCATTTCGAGTAGACCGCAATCATAATTGCCGCACGACTCGTAAAATGACAAAATGATCTAGTGCACCTTTTTGAGACCGTAATAAATATAAATGATGGAAAAGGCGATGCACCAAATCATGCATCAAAAATTGAGCTCGAGTCCAAAGTTCTAACTCACTCCCTCGTCTGATCTTCTTTGATAGGTTCGGACTTGGGAGTGGGGGGCGAGTGTTGGAATATTTACTTGGATGTATGACCTCGAGAGAAACCCAATAATATTACTAGGTGGAAGATCGACACTCATCCACTCTATCAGATCTACCTGAACAACTCTCAATAGTACTTAGCCAACAATGCTCGAAAATATCTCGGATGGTATGATTACTTATAAACTGATAATTATCTAGTTAATCAATTGATTATCTTACTTGGATGTAAACTCAGTGGCTAGGGGTTGAAACGGTTATAACACACAACACAGGCATTAACTACTCATAACTGAAGAATCATATGCTGAATTAATTACCCACTAAACCCATGATAGATTCAGTAAGTCCCACGTTTCGGTACTCAAACGGACGAAGGTTACAAAGCAACAGCAAACTCCACCCTTATATAAGGAAAGGTAAGAGAACGATATGGGTAAGCTTTTTCTGATCTAATTAAGCTCTCACTCTCATGATTCTCTTTTCACTATTTTCTTAACTTTTATTGACTTAAGCATCGGAGAGTTTCCTACCAAATACCTTCCAACAAAAGAACTTATTTTTACAGCTTTATTCCTCACCGAGATCAAAGCATACTTACTCAACCCCAGACCAAACATCTTGTCGGTGTTAGGCGACAAAGAGCTCCATGCTCTTCCTCTTAAATTAGATTAAAATGTTTATTTGCTTTTATTACTACGGGTAGAGTTCCATTATCATTGTTCTTGCCTAATTTTTGGAGCCACCACATGGCTGCTATCTATTAGGGTTTTGGGTTTTCAATATGGGTCAGGATATGGTGTGAATAGAATGAAAAAGTCTTTGATAATATACATAGACAATAAAGATCCAACGTTTTATGGTAAAGTAGCATAGGTATTTCAACAGCACATACCAAGCATAAAAATAAAAGGAAACAAACAAAGAAAACATTTTAGGGAGGAAAGAAGAAATTGTTGGGGGATATCAACTCATTCTGATATCGACTATTATAGAATCTGATCAGGACACCACGATCTCAAGATCTTATCGATACCGTTCGCATTGCACTCGATTACGTATGGATACCGCAAGAGAAAGAAAGAAGAATATAAGATAAGAAAGCAAACAATTAAGTATACTTGGATTAGATCAAGGTCTATCTTCACGGGACATGCAAACTTTACTATGAGAGAAAGAAAATCAAATAATATAAGAAAAACTTACCGCTCAATCTTTGTACAAGAATCTCTCAACAAGAAGTTCCAAAATCCTCACAAAAGCTCTCTGAAATCTCTCAGCACCTCTGAAACGTTATCAGCTTTTTCAATACAATAAATAGTTCATCAATTGGAGTTATATAGACTTTTAAAACTCAAAAATAGTGTTTCAGTAAGAAACCCAATCCTAATCACACTCGAGATTTCATCTGAACTGTCCGATCATGTAAAGCACTCCTAGATCAACCTGGATCGAGCCCCAGCCATCCGATCATGATCGGCTCCTTCCTGAGCTATCAAATCGCGATCGATCCATGAAACAATGCCATGGACCGTGAGAAACACAAAAGGAAATGATCGATCGGCCCATGCGAGCATCCATGAGCTGGCAGTCCATGGTGGACCATGCTCCACCACGTGGGCTGGGCGCCCGTGCGGCCTACTCCATGCGCCCGCCCACCTGGCCGGCCCAGCATGCTGCTGGCCCAACATCGCCAGTCTGGGCTATGCTACCGTCAGTCGATGCCACCTATGGGCCCCTCTTTGATGGGCCCGAGACCGGCTACCCCACTCTAAACTTCTTTCATGCATATCTTCTTCGTCTGGACTCTGTTTGGACTATTCTTAGACTCATTGGATTTCATTCATCATCTTGAACCTTGTTCTGGGCTTATTATAGATCGAATCTTGAGATATTTTTTTCAACAATCTTTATCTTGATTCAATATTTGGCCTCCACCTATTTTTGAGAACCTGTGATCCATCTCGCCCCCACATCCTGGAGCATGCCTACTGTCTCATGGATGGGCAAATATAGGAGTCGAGCTAGGCCGCTCGATCTCACCTCTATCAATGACTGTATCCACTCTAATAAAAAATCTCCTGCGATAATAGAAACTTTACTCTTTGACGTCACCTCTCATCCTTTCGAGTCTCTAATCTCGTGCCTGATTCACCTCTATCTGAAACTCCACTTCGTACTAAGCTTCCTATGGCTTCTGAAGCTCTACCTCGCATTGGGCACCTTGTCAGATAGTAATATCCTCTCATCCTCTTCTTTTTCTCTAATATCATCCTATCGTCATGCATGATCTTCAGGATTTTATCATCAGCTATCCACCTATAGTCGTTTGAATTCAGTCTGCTTAGTGAGATAAAATTCTGCCTAAAATTGGATCTATATTGAATCTCCTTCAATCTTCTAACTGCTCCATCATGTGTCCTCCAGCTGACCATTTCGATGCTTCTAATTGCACAGTTTAATCCATCCAGTAGATAAACAGTACCTTTACTGCTCTCCAGAGAGTTAAACTACTTCTCTCTACAATAAACATGATACGTACATACAGAATCTAAAATTTACTATTAAAAAGAAGTAGATACCTCATTAGATATCTCTAGAACATCATCTTCTGACTCGCTGCTGGCCGTCTCTACGGTAGTCCTTATTAGATTCCTGAGCTGCGGGCAATTTCTGACATGATGCCATAACTCATCACATCGGTAGCATCTGATCTTGCTAGGATTCCTCATCTTGGACATGAATCATCCTCCTCATGATCCTCTACCACTTCGTCTGCTGCCACTTGTTTATCTAGAAATCGTCAAAGCTAAGCTACTGCCATCTGAGCTCGAAGTTGAATTTTTCCTCTTGAGAATCTCGTTCTAAAGAATCACCGTAATGATCTCGTTCATCTTGATGATTTTTACTAGAAGAATAGTCACTAAGAACTCATACGAAGGAGAAAGCGATGTTAGCAAGACCAACGCCTGGGTCTTCTTCTCAACCTTCTCACCTACATTAAAAAGATCAGTGAGAACTTCTGAAAGTGGCTGAGATGCTCCTATACACTCTGTCCTTCAGTCATCCATAGTTGGTAGAATTGCCTCCAAAGAAAGAAGATGTTGGTGAGGGACTTCGTCATGTACAACTTTTCGAATTTCAACCACAGCACTGTCGGAAAAGACTCACCAAATACATGGATCACCACCTCATCCATCAGGTACATGCAGATGGTACTCACCATCTACATCTGTAGCTACTCCCAGGTTCTCTCCTCTATACTATCTGGCTTCTTTTCATTCAAGAGAGCATCGATCAAACCATGTTGGATGAACACGTCCTTCATCCTTGCTTGCCACAAGGAGAAATTGCTCTTCCTGTCGAACCAACTAATTTTCATCTTGATTGTGCTTGTCTTCTCCATCTTCTTTAATCTCGATCAATACCATCACGATCTGGGCAACTACGTGCGCTAGTATCATCTGACTCTGATACTAATTGTTGGAAGATATCAACTCACTCTGATACCGCCATTATGAAGTTTGGCCAGGACACCACGACCTCAAGATCTTATCAATACCGTTTGTGTTGCACTCGATCATGTATGAATATCGTAAGAAAAAAAAAGAAGAATACAAAACAAGAGAGAAAACAATCAAGTATACATGGATTAGACCAAGGTCTACCTTCATGAGACGTGTAAATTTCATTATGAGAGAAAGAAAATCAAATAATATAAGAGAAACTTATCGCTCAACCCTTGTATAAGAATCTCTCAATAAGAAGCTCCAAAATTCTCATAAAAGCTCTCTGAAATCTCTCAAGAAGCCTCTCAACACCTCTAGGACGTCACCAACTTTTTCAACACAACAAACGGTTCATCAATCGAAGTTATATAGACTTCAGAAACTCAAAAATAGTGTTCCAGTAGGAAATCCAATCCTAATCACACTCGAGATTGCATTTGGACCGACCGATGATGCAAAGCACTCCTAGATCAGCCTGGATCAAGCTCCAGCCGTCCGATCATGATCGGCTCATTTCTGAGCTATCAAATTGCAATCGATCCATGGAACAGTATCGTGGACCATGAGAAATACAAAAGAAAATGATTGATCGGCCCATGCGGGCGCCTATGAGTTGGCGATCCATGGTGGACTGCGCTCCACCACGTTGGCTAGGTGCCCGCATGGCTTGCTCTCATGCGGCCCGTGCCCACCCTCGCATGCACCTGCGTGGCTAGCCCAGCGCACGCACTGCCAGTCTAGGTCATGCTGCTTATGGGCCCCTCTCCGATGGGCCCGAGGTGGGCTACCACGTTCTAAATTTTTTTTGTGCGTATCTTCTATATCTGGACTTCATTTGGGCTGTTCTTAAGCTCATTGGATTCTGTTCGTCATTCTGGACCTCATTCTGAGCTTGTTATAAACTGAATCTTAAGATATTTTTCTCAACAATCTTCATCTCGACTCGAATTCAGCCTTCACCTATTTCTAAGAGCCAGTGATCCATCTTGCCCCTACGTCCTGGGGTACGCCTGCTGTCTCATGGATGGACAAACATGCAAGTCGAGCCAGGCTGCTCGATTCTACCTCGATCAATGGCTGTGTCCACTCTGATCAAAGATCTGCTCGAAAAAGTCTCTTATGATAATAGAAACTTCACTATGCGACGTCGCCTCTCATCCTTCCGATTCTCCGATCTCGTGTCCGATCTACCTCCACCTGGAGCTCCACCTCATACTAAGCTTCCTCTCGCTCTAGAAGCTCTACCTCGCACTAGACTCCCTATCAGACAGTAATATTCTCTTGTCTTCTTCTTTTCCTTCAATATCATCCTATTTTCGTGCATGACCTTCAGGATTCCATCATCAGCTACCCACCTATAGTCATTTGAATCCAGTCTGCTCAATGAGATAATATTCTATCTAAAATTGAATATGTATCAGATCTTTTCTAATCTTCTCACTACACCATCATGTGTCCTCCAACTGACCATCCCAATGCCTCTGATCGCACAACTCGATCCATCCGATAGATAAACAGTACCCTCACTACTCTCCAAAAAGTCAAACTGCTCCTCTCTACAACAAACATGAAATGTACATGCAGAATCTAAAATCCACTATTGAAAAGAGGTAGACACCTCATCAAATATCTATAGGATATCATCCTCTGACTCACTATTGGCCGTCGCTGCAGTAGCCCTCATCCGATCCCTGAGTTGCGGATAATCTCTGACACGATGCCCCAACTCATCACATCGGTGGCATTTGATCTTATTGGGATCCCTCATCTTGGACCTGGATCATCCTCCTCATAATCCTCTGCTACTCCATCTGCTGTCACTTGCTCGTCTAGAAATCGTCAAAGCTGAGCTACCACCATCTGAGCTTAAAGCTGGATTCTTCCTTCTAAGAATCTCATTCTAGAGAATTGCTGTAGTGACCTCGTTCATCTTGATGGTGCTCTTCCCCACTAGAAGAACAGTCACCAAGGACTTATATGAAAGAAGAAGCGACACTAGCAAGACCAACATCCGGGGTCTTCTCCTCAATCTTCTCACCTACACTGAGAAGATCGATGAGAATCTTTTGAAAGTGACTGAGATGCTCCTATACGCTCTGTCCCTCGCTCATCCGTAGTTGGTAGAACTGTCTCCAAAGGAAGAGGATGTTGGTGAGGGACTTCGCCATATACCACAGCACCATCGGGGAAGACTCACCAAGTACATGGATCATCACCTCATCCATCAGATACATGCGGATGGTACTCACCATCTGCATCTGTAGCCGCTCCTAGGTTTTCTCCTCTATGGTGTCCGACTTTTTTTCATTCAAGAGAGCATCGATCAAACCATATTGGATGAGCATGTTCTTCACTCTTGCTTGCCATAAGAAGAAATTGCTCTTTCCGTCGAATCGATTGATCTTCATTTTGATTGTTCTTGTCTTCTCCATCTTCTTTGATCTCGATCAATATCGTCACGATCTGAGCAACCACGTGTGCTGGTATCGTCTGGCTTTGATATCAATTATTGAGGGATATCAACTCACTCTAATACCGACTATTATGGAGTCTGGTCAGGACACCATGACCTCAAGATCTTATCGATACTATTTGCATTACACTCAATCACGTATGGATACCATAAGAGAAAGAAAGAAGAATACAAGATAAAAAAGCAAACAATCAAGTATATGTGGATTAGACCAAGGTCTACCTCCACGAGGTATGCAAACTTCACTATGAGAGAAAGAAAATCAAACAATATAAGAGAAACTTACCACTCAATCCTTGTACAAGAATCTCTCGATAAGAAGCCCCAAAATTCTTAAAAAAAACTCTCTGAAATCTTTCAAGAAGCCTCTCAACACCTTCAAAATGTTACCAACTTATCCAACATAATAAATAATTCATTAATCGGAGTTATATAGATTCCAAAAATTTAAAAATAATTTTTTAGTAGGAAACCGAATCCTAATTACACTTGAGATTGTATCTGGATCATCTGATCATGCAAAACACTCCTAGATCAGCCCGGGTCAAGCCCCAACCATCCGATCATGACTGGCTCCTTCTTGAGCCATCAGATCATGATCGATCCATAGAATAGTACCTTGGATCATGAGAAATGCAAAAAGAAATGATCGATCGACCCACATAGGCGCCCATGAGCCGATGGTCCATGATGGACCACACTCCACTGCATGGGTTGGGCGCCCGCATGGCCTACTCTGGCACGGTCGTCACGCGCTCGCATGCCTGGCTGGCCTAGTGTCATCGTGCGCTACTGGTCTGGGCTGCACCACCACCGATCGGTGCCGCCTGTGAGCCCCTCTTCGATAGGCCCGAAGCCGGCTATCCCGTTCTAAACTTCTTTCGCACATATCTTCTCCATCTGGACTTCGTTTAGACTGTTCTTGGGCTTATTGAATTTTGTTTATCATCTTGAATCTTGTTCTGAACTTATTATGGATCGAATCTCGAGATATTTTTCTCAATAGAGATTAAAGGGGAAAGTGGCATTTCTAATTTCTAGACCAAAAAACTATAGCTAGAAGCACCATTCTGGGTTGTAGCATGAACAACCGAAGATCACTACTATAAAAATGGCCTATGACAGTGCTTATTATGGCAACGTCTTTCGAAATTACTGCCATAGCTCCTACGACAGCGATTTTCGTTAACTGCTGCTATAGGTCGACCTATGGCAGCGATTTTTGTAACTGCTGCTATAGGTCCGATATATAGCAGCAATTATAGAAAATCACTACCGTAGATCAGATCTATAGCAGCAATTATAAAAAATCACTATCATAGATCGATCTATAACAGTAGTTCATTGTAATCGCTGCCATAAGTCGGATCTATAGCAATGGTTAGTAGGAACCGCTGCTATAATCTAATTTATGGCAGCGGTTAATTATAACCGCTATCATATATATATTTTTAAATATTATATAATTTTAAAATTTAATATCCATCTTCATCATTCATTATCTAAATAATTTTTATTAGAGTATCATCGCAAAAGATCGCCTCGATCCGATGGCTCTAGCTTCGTCGATTAAAAAAATTTAATTTCGATAACCACGAATGATGATACGATGATCTGATAGATAAAGTTCTTTGATGGATCCAAAAATCTACAACGATAATCTCGATGATGTTTGTAGCATACTATCAAAGTTTCACTTCAATTGGATATCGTTATCTAGGTCAATTTAGTATAGATTAGTATCGATCATTAAATGATAAACGAGTGATCAAAGGACCAAACGGTATCCAATTATGAGATAATTTTTTTTATAAATGATCTTGGCTACTACTTTAATTATTTTTATAATGGTGATTATAAAATTTAACTCGTGAGATGAAGAATGATCTAAAACTATACGTCTCCTGATAATCATTCTGAAACTTCACTGATTGTTATACTCGTGCTTTTGCAATATCTACTTAACATGAATAATTTATATGAAAATAATTTAAATTTTACTATCATCATCATATAAAATATTTAAAATTATAATAAAAATTATTTAACTAAAAAATTATCTCATAATCGGATGCCGTTTAATCCTTTGATCGCTTATTTCTAATTTAACGATCGAAATCATTTCATACTAAATTGACTATGATAATAATATCTGATTGAAATAAAACTTTGATAGTGTTGACGTAAAAATTGGTCATCATCAAAATCAGCTGGAGTAGAGGTGGACGAGGTCGCCATCGGGGACCTACAAAATGAAGTCCCATTCGGAGCCGGTGGGGGGTGGCTCCGGCAGGACCCTCCAACAATCAAGTCAGCTCTGGCCAATAGGAATGGAGTGCTCGAAAATGAGTTCCGCAGAACTTAGAGGAGAGGAGAGCTTAGAGCTTAGAGATCAGAGTTAGAGTTAGAGTTAGCATATCTGGAGGGTCCTTTATAGGCGGAGCTTAATTGATGGTGACGGCCATACCGTCTGGTAACGAATTATTGGAGTCGCATGAAGTTCGGTATGAAGAGGAAGGCGTCATCAGGTGGATAATGACAGCCATACTGATAGGTCATGGACCGTATGGGACTGGTTACGGAGAGATTGGTGTCGTCGGTAGTGGCGGCCATGTCGTTCGATCTCGTCGTCTGTGGCAGACTGATGGCGACAGTTCGTCCAAAGGAGTTTGGACTTATAGGAGAGTTCGATCGAAGGAGAAGCTTGGAGGGAGTTTGGCTTCCACAGGCGTCTGGTTGGAAGGGCGTGGAGAGAGTTTGGCTCTCGCGGGAGTCCGACTGAAGCTCGCCGTTGAGGGGTTTGGCTAAAGCCCGGCCGCTGGAAGTCCAAGAAGCTCGGCCGCTAAGCAGTTTGGCCGGCTGAATGGGTTTGAAGGAGCTCGACCGCTGGGAGTCCAAGGAGCTCGGTCGCTAAGCAATTCGACCGACTGAACGGGTTCGAAGGAGCTCGGCCATTGAAAGTCCAAGGAGCTCGATCGCTAAGCAGTTCGACCGTCTGAATGGGTTCGAAGGAGCTCGGCCACTGAGAGTCCAAGGAGCTTGATCGCTAAGTAGTTCGGTCGGTTGAATGGGTTCGAAGGAGCTCGACCGTTGAGAGTCCAAGAAGCTCGACCGCTAAGCAGTTCGATCAGCTAAACGAGTTTGAAGGAGCTCGACCATTGAGAGTCCAAGGAGCTCGTTCGCTAAGCAGTTCGATCGACTGAACGGGTTCGAAGGAGCTCGATCGCTGGAGTTATTCCGTGGCTACTAGTTGCATTAGGCTGAGCATCGAGCTGGACTTCGGTAGGAGCGGGGTTTGTCCCCAATAATAGTCCCTCCACTTTCGAATTTGAAACTCAAAGGAAGGGAGTGCAGAAAAGATGACTGTCGAAGTTCTCTTCTGGGCTCCGTGTTGGTTCAGATCGAAGCTCGGGAGGAGATCTCATCTCCAGACGAAGTTGGTGTTAAAATTGAAGCTCGAGAGAAATCTCATCTCCAATCGAAGTTGATACAGATGCTCGAGAGAGATCTGATCTGCAGCTGGGGTTGACACGGTCGCTCGGAAGAGATCTCATCTCTGGTCGAGGTTATCTCCGATCTTATCTCTAGCCGAGGTTGTCTCTGATCTTATCTCTGGCTGAGGTTGCTCGGGCCGAGGTTGTCGCGGATTCTCGAAGGAGATCTTATCTCCTACGGTTGAGGTTGTCTCGGATGCTTTGGCCAAAGTTGTCGTAGACCCTCGGAGGAGATCTTATCTCCTACGGTCGAGGTTGTCTCGGATGCTCAAGCCAAGGTTAATGGAGATTCTATCTCCGATCTTATCTCCGACCGAGGTTGTCGCGGTCACTTGGGGAAGATCTTATCTCTAGTCGAGGTTGATGGAGATCCTATCTCCTATAGACTTCAGAGCTCGGATTTAGACTTTGCTCGCATTAGGATGAGATTCCTCCTCTTGTTCCTAACGGGCTATGGGGGCACATTTGGACCGTCGTCCGTCTCCTCCCATCTCATCTAAGGTGAACGAGTACTTCGACTTTGCTTGCATTAGGACGAGGTTCTCTTCCTGCTCCTAACGGGCTATGGGGGCACATACGGACCATCGTCCGTGCCTCTCCTCCATCTCGTCTAAGGTGAACGAGGCCTTCGACTTTGCTCACGTTAGGATGAGATTCTCCTTCTGTTCCTAACGGGCTGTGGGGGCACATTTGGACCGTCGTTTGTCTCCCCCCATCTCATCTAAGGTGAACGAGGCCTTCGACTTTGCTCGCGTTAGGACGAGGTTCTCCTTCTATTCCTAATGGGCTGTGGGGGCACATGCGGACCGTCGTCCGCGCTTCTCTCCCCAATCTCGTCTAAGGTGAATGAGGCCTTTGATTTTACTTGCGTTAGGATGAGGTTCTCCTCCTATTCTTAATGGGCTATGGGGGCACATGTGGACCGTCATCCGCGCTTCTCCTCCATCTCGTCTAAGGTGAACGAGGCCTTCGATTTTGCTTGTGTTAGGATGAGGTTCTCTTCCTATTCCTAATGAGCTGTGGGGGCACATGCGGACCGTTGTCCGCGCCTCTCCTCCCATCTCGTCTAAGGTAAATGAGGCCTTCGACTTTGTTCGCATTAGGACGAGGTTCTCCTCCTATTTCTAATGGACTGTGGGGGCACATTCGGACCATCGTCCATCTCCCCCCATCTCATCTAAGGTGAACAAGGCCTTCGACTTTACTCGCATTAGGACGAGGTTCTCCTCCTATTCCTAATGGGCCACTTTTGCTCATTTCTTTTCTATCATCACATAGTTTTTTCACCCAAAAATAGAAATGGAAAGAATTTTACCGAGAGAAAGTTACTGGCAGCACATCCCCATTTCAAGGTCGTGGGGGCATTGTTCCTCCGGGTTTCCTTGGGCAGTAAGGCCCGGGCCAGACGACCTCCTCTATCTCGTGCTGGCCTTCTCAATTTGGAGCAAGCTTCTATTAGCTTTGTCGCTGGGAGATGATGAATCGCTGAGGTAACATTGATAATGTCGTGAGGCGACCGACCTTTTTGTCGTTTCTGGCCATAACAGCGCCCTTGGCCGATCTTCTTCCGCTTCAGACTGGCGTCGGAGGAATTTATCCAGCCGTCCCTTTCTGATGAGCTCTTCAATTTCACCTCGGAGCTGAATGTATTCCTCAGTATCGTGGCCGTGGTTGCGATGGTAGAGGCAGTGGTTGCGATTGAGGAAGATCATAGTCCTTCTGATCTTGGCACTGGTCTTGGCAGCTGGTCCTTAACTTTCGTGAGAATTTGAGTTCGAGGAGCATTGAGGGAGGCGTAGTCACGGAACCTTTTGGAAGGAGGACTTTTTTGCGCCCTTCTATCGGGGCTTTCTTGGTGGCGAGCTCGAAAAGTTCGGGCCTTGCTTGCGCTAGGGAGGTCGTGAGCACGACCGAACTTCCTATGAAACCTTTCGCAGGAGAACTTCATGCCCCTTTATCGGGCTTCTTTGATGGTGAGCCTGAGGGGAGTTCGGCCTTGCTTGTGCTGGCGTGGTTGTGAGCGCGGCCAAACTTCATTCCACCTCCTGTGAAATTTTTGTAGGAGCTTCCCTGATGATGGGCTTCGAGGGAGAGTTTGGCCTCGCTTATGCTGGGATGGTTGTAAGCACGGCCGAACTTCATTCCACGTCCTGTGAAATCTTCAACGAGAGAACTTCATGCCCCTTTGTCGGGGCTTCCTGGATGACGAGCTCGAGGGGGAGTTCGACCTCGCTCGCGCTGGGGCGGCTAGGAGCATGGCCGAACTTCATTCCACGTCTTATGAAATCTTTGTAGGGACTTCCCTTTATCGGGGCTCTCACGCTCCCGGGCCCAAGTGGGAGTTCGAGAACGCGACCGAGCTTCACTCGGCTTTCCTTCATCGTCCTTGGCCCTGAAGGCCTCTTCAGCCCGAGCATAACCTTCAACCCGAGCCAACAGATCGACGAAGTCCTTGGGATACTTCTTCTCTAAAGAGAATAGCAAGTCATTCTTCCAAAGGCCGCCCTTGAGTGCGGCCATCACAATAGACTGGTCCAGATCCCGGACCTCCAATGCCGCGGCGTTAAATCGAATGACGTAAGTCCGGATGGATTACTCCTGCTTCTGCTTGATGTTCATCAGAAAATCGAAACCTCGGCACAGACGTCGGCTGCTGATGAAGTAAGCCACGAACTGATGGCTCATCTGGTCGAAAGAGAAGATCGTACCCGACTTCAATGTCGAGTACCAATTTTTTGCTGCTCTCTTTAAGGTAGACGGGAATGCTCGGTACAGTATGGCATCTGAAGCACCATGGAGTAGCATCATGGCATGGAAGGCTTCTAGATGATCAACCGGATCAGAAGTTATGTCGTAGCTTTCAAGTTGAGGAAGCTCGAAGTTCGGTGGAACGGACTCTTACATAATCTGGAGGAAGAAAGGAGGATCGGTGCGAACGTCGGCATGATGTATCGGGGTGACGTGGCTGAGCTCTTCAATCCGTCGGTCCATCTCCCGCAGTCTATGATCAAGGGCATCATCCTAGTTGCAGATCTTAAGAAACTTTCGGCTATGAATGGAAAATGTCTCCTCCATAGGAGAACCATGATCCGAACATGGATCTCCGACTCTCTATTTTCCTTTCCAAGGGGAGGTGGGTACGTCGTCTCGAGTACACTTTTTTGGGGCCGGTTCTCAACATTCAGATGGCGGATTTCCTAGTGGAGTCGCCGTTGGAGGCTGCTGCATGGCCCGCATTGCCTCCGTGAGGTCGTAGACCTACCGAACAAGCAGGTTGAACTGCTCCACATCTACCATGGGTACAGGTGGAACCTGAGCTACTGGGACTGAAGCAGGAGCAGATGGATCCGAATGGGATCGGACCACGGAGGCCGCTGATCTTCGAGTCGAAGCTCTCCTAGGAGGCATTTTCTCTTCGGAAAAGAACTCAGAGAGATCTCCGAAGAGAAAAAAGAGAAATCATCGTCGAGCACTCCTTTAAGAACAAGAGAACCTTGGAGGTTCGACCCCTCCTTCTAGCGCCAATCTGTTGACGCAGAAATTGATCATCGTCGGAATCAGCTGGAGTGATGGTGGACGAGATCGCCATCGGGGATCTGCAAAATGAAGTCCCATTCAAAGTCGGTGGGGGGTGGCTCCAGCAGGACCCTCCGACAATCAAGTCAGCTCTGGCCAACAGAAATGGAGTGCTCAAGAATGAGTTCTACGGAGCTTAGAGGAGGAGAGGAGAGCTTAGAGCTTAGAGATCAGAGTTAGAGTTAGAGTTAGCATATCTGAAGGGTCCTTTATAGGCGGAACTTAATTGATGGTGACGGCCATACCGCCTGGTAGCGAACCGTTGGGAGCGCATGGAGTTCAATATGGAGAGGAAGGCATCATCAGGTGGATAGTGACAGCCATACTGGCAGGTCATGGGCCATATGAGATTGGTTACGGAGAGAGTAGTGTCGCCAGTAGTGATGGCCATGTCGTTCGATCTCGTCGCCTATGGCAGACTGATGGCGACAGTTCGTCCAGAGGAGTTTGGACTTGTAGAGGAGTTTGATCGAAGAAAAAGCTTGGAGGGAGTTCGGCTTCTGCAGGCATCTGGCTGGAAGGGCGCGAAGAGAGTTTGGCTCTCGCGGGAGTCCAACTGAACCTCGCCGCTGAGGGGTTCGGCTAAAGTTCGATCAGTGGGAGTCCAAGGAGCTCGACCGCTAAGCAGTTCGGTCGATTGAATGGGTTCGAAAGAGCTCGACCGCTAGAAGTTCAAGGAGCTCGATCGCTAAGCAGTTCGACCGACAGAACGGGTTCGAAGGAGCTCGACCATTGGGAGTCCAAGGAGCTCGATCGCTAAGCAGTTCGACCGACTGAACGGATTCGAAGGAGCTCGGCCGTTGAGAGTCCAAGGAGCTCGGCCGCTAAGCAGTTTGGCTGACTGAACGAATTCGAAAGAGCTCGACCGTTGAGAGTCCAAGGAGCTCGACCACTAAGCAGTTCGGTCGGCTGAACGGGTTCGAAGGAGCTCGACCACTGGAGTTCTTCCACGGCTACTGATTGCATTAGGTTGAGCATCAAACTGGACTTCGACAGGAGCGGAGTTTATCTCCAATAGATTGTATGCTACAAACATCATCAAGATCATCATTATAGGTTTTTGGATCTATCAGATCATCGCATCATCGTTCGTGATCATCGAAATCAAATTTTTTTGATCGATGAAATTAGGGCCATCGGATCGAGATGATTTTTTGCGATGATACTCTAATGATAATTATTTAGATAATGAACGATGAAGATAAATATTAAATTTTAAAATTATATAATATTTTAAAAAAATAAAAAAAATTATTTTTCATCTATAGCAGCGGTTATCAAAAATCGCTACTATAGATCTACGACAGCGGTTATAGAATCGCTGCCATAGATCTATGGCAGTGATTTTAAGTAATCACTATCGTAGATCTATGACAGCAGTTCGATAATCGCTACCGTAGATCTATGACAGCGGTTTGATAATCGTTGCCGTAGGCTAGATTAAAAATTCTTAATTTTTTTTTTCTTTTGTGCACGCTCGATCTCTCTCGCTCTCTCTCTCCCCCTCCTCTTCATCGTCGGTGAAGCTTCTTCCCCTCCGACTAGCGTCGCCCCTCCTCCCCCCAACCTGCATCGCCCCTCCGCCCCCCCGGTCGGCGTCGCCCCTCCTTGCCCCTCCCTCTCTGGCCCCCCATCCCCGGCCGCCCCTCCCCGCCACCCGCCATCCCATCCGGCCCCCCATCCATTCATCCGACCCTCCCTCGGCCCCCAGCGAAACCTCCTCCCCCCCCGACGAACCCCCATCTGACCTTCCCTCGGTCCCCATGAAACCCCCCTCCGACGAACCCCCTCCCACCCTCGCTCGGCCCCTCGCAAAACCCTACCCCCCGCCCCCCCATCCGACCTTCCCTCAGTCCCTAGCGAACCTCTCCCCTTCGACGAACCCCCATTCAACCCTCCTTCGATCCTGGCAAAACTCCACCACCACCACCATTCTGACCCCCTACCAATCGAGTGCGAAGCCTCCTTCGACCTTCTCATCACTGTGCCTCCTTCCCCTGGCCCCTCATCCCGACCGCCCCTACTCTCTCTCTATTTTTTTTCTCCTCTATCTCACTATCTTACTTTTGTTTCGCAGGTTACCTCTAGTGCTGTCGTCCTCCTCTAGCATCGTCGTCGACGACCCTCGAAGCTTTCGATGCGACTCACTCTCTATAGCCGTAGGTATAATTTTTTTTAATTTTATAATATTATTTATTAATTATATATATTTATAATAATTTATAAAATATTTATAATAAATATTATAAATATTTATTATAAATATTATAATTATCTTCATGTCGTAGTTTTTGGGCCGTGCCGTGGCGGTAGGCTTGGGCCATGCCATGTCGGTGGCTGTGAACTAGATTTGTCAATGCATTGGGTTCGGATCAGAATCTGAATATTCAGATTTTGATTCAATTTTAATTATTGGTATCGAATCTGAACCCAAATATCCGATGAGTCTATACTTAAGAGAGGAAAGAAGGGATCCGACCTCACCGTCATCATTGGGAGGAAGGCGGGCCGACCTCGCTGGCGAGGAAGATCGAGAGAGGGAGAGTGAAAGATTGAGAGAGCGAGAAAGAGAGGGAGGGGGTCTGGCCTCACCGGCATCACTGGGAGGGATGGGGTCCGGCCTTGCTGGTGAGGGAGATCAAGAGAGTGAAAGAGGGAGGGATGGGGTCCGACCTCGTCGACGAGGGAGATCGAGAGAGGAAGAGAGGAAGATCGAGAGATGAAAAAGCTGAGAGGGAGGGGTTCGGCCCGCCCACCATCACCAACGAGAGAGATCGAGAGAGGGAGTGATCGAAGGGATGGCACACAGTCGAGCCAGCTTAGATATGCAGTCGAGCCGGCTCGGGCCATGATCGAGCCAGCTAGGGAAGGACCCTAGCCGAATGTCTCAGGTATGGAGCTGGCTATCTCAGGCACGGAGCCGGCTCAACTTTCGAGCGAATAGAATTTAATATGTTATAATGTTATATTGATTAATATTCATTAACATTGTAGGTCACGATGGCACCAAAATGTCATCTAGCTTTTATCCCTGTCTCTCGGTGGATTACGCACAGTTCAACATCCGAGGAGTAGTCGAAGCATACTCCATCCATCTTGACATTGGCTGCTCAGGGATCTTTACTACAGACATTTACTCCATCGGCAGTTGAGCCTCTACCGTCGCAGGCATCTGAGTATACATTTTTATTATATTAGCATAATTTTATTTTTTATATAGTATTTATATACTTATATATTTGTATAACGTATTTACATTATAGGTACATCATTCAGTTCCACACATATGGTACATGTGTGAAACTGCCAGCATCAGATGATGGTGCAGTATGATGCGGAGGAGAGGCCGATAGGGGAGACCGTATGGGAGATACATTTCTTTTTTGGAGTGCTTGTGAGGCAGTCGGACATCATTTCCATAGAGCCTAGAGACTGGCGTTTGATGGATGCTACTGTCAGAAATCAGGTATGGAAGAAGATATGGATAAGTACGTGCATTTTAGTTATATTTATGCATTTTATATATTTACACTATATATGTTTGATTAGAATAATTTTGTAACTGATTTTTGATAAATTTTTGTAGAGAAAGTATGACTTCTCCGATCACGAGAGGGCTCGAGATGCCCGACTGAAGAAGATCGGAGAGTTGTACCGAGGTTACAAGATCAAGCTCTATAGAGGATGGCTCGAGTACTGATGAGACACTTCGAAGGAGCTTGTTCCTTGGATACAGGACTGTCCTTCGAGTTAGTGAGAGAGGATGGTTAGACGCTAGAGGAGCCAGGAGTTTGAGGTAAAATTTCTAACTTTTAAATTTTCAATATGCTTAAAATTTTATTTAAATATTTTTTAAATATTTATTATTTATTTGAATACTTGTTAGGCAACCTTCCGTCAGAACTGAAAGAACCGTGCAGCCCAGGAGTATACACACACTCTAGGCCGTGAGTCTATGTCCAATCGTGTGCATAGAGAGGTAATTAATTCTAAATCTTACTAGATAAATTAAATTTATATTTATTATTATTTTTTTGATAAATTTATTTTTTATTATAGCTGATGAGAGATGGAGTGATGCCCAGCCATAACGAGATCTTTCGATCCAACCGCACGGACAAGATGAGCAGACCGATGAACGCCACGATCGAACATATTTTTGTAAGTATTAAATATATTAATATATATTATTAATATTATAGTATTTCTTATAAAATTTTATTTTAATTTATAATTACAGGATCAGTTAGATGTGCTCACGAGCGAGGGTCCGGATATCTTTGGGTTCCATGACCATCTGTCTCAGGTCTTGGGGCCTGAGCACTTTGAAAGGATCCGATGCAGGCTCGGACATACACCGACGAGCTACTGATCCGAGGCGAGCATCTCCTCATAGACTTCTGGTGTCGTCAGTCGGAAGGAGCTTGAGGAGGCGTTGGTATGGACAGATCATGCTGCGATGCAAGCAGATCGGGCTGAGGAGCGCACATCTCATTTAGAGGGCATTGTGAGAGATATGATGTCGATGCTCAGCACGTATTTTGGAGTCACGAACTTTGAGGATATATTGGCCCGCATTCTAGCTCCAGCTCTGACTTCGGCTTCAACTCTAGCTCCGGCTCCGGCTCCAGCTCCAGCTCTGACTCCTGATGACAACGACGACGACGATGATGTAGATTTAAGAGACTTTTGATATATTTTATTTTTAAAAAAAATATTATAATAAATTTTATTTGGTAATAAAATTTTAGCATTTCAGAATAATTTTTATGTTTATTATATTTTCTTATGTTATATATTTATATTTATCAGATAAAATATATAAAAAAATAAAAAAATTATTTTTTTAATTATTCAAGATCTACGGCAGCGATTTTATAACCGCTACCATATCCGTGCTAACCGCTGTCATGGATCTCTGATGCAAATGGTGCCAACCGCTGCATTAGACTTATGACAGTGGTTAAGAAACCGCTGCCATAGATAACCTATGGCAGCAGTTAAATAACCACTGCTATATATCGATCTATTACAGTGGTTTATAAATCGCTGCAATAGGTTATCTATGGCAACGGTTCTAACAACTGCTGCAATATCCGCTGTTATAGAGCTACAACGACGGCCGCAGTAGCAGCGATTAGAAAATCGCTGCCATAATCTATGGCAGTGATTTTTTGGGCTATGGCAGTGGTTACATGTCGCTATCGTAGCCCTTTTCTATAGTAGTGGATGGCTTGATGTATATAAATGTATGTGTGTACAGCAAAAGATGACATATCCAAAGGCTTAACTCATGCTATACTAAATTAAGTTCAAATTATGTAAGAAATATTTGGCATCATAGATATTGGTCTAAGCTCATAGAGTTGGATTTTGTAAATTATCTTTTGGTGACATAATTCACCACAAGACTTGAAATGATTTTCACATCAACACAAAAAGATCCATACTACATGATAAGCAATAGCCTTTTGGAAGTTATGTTCATAAGTATATTATTTATATTTATTGCTATACGCTGCGCAAAACTCCTCGGTCCTATCAACCTTTTTTTTTTTTTTTGAAAAATAAGGTGCTTACCAAAAAAAACAACCACCCTGGCTCTCACGCGCGACGCACGTGCCAGAGACAATTTCTAGAACAACAAAAGCCAGAGCGCCCCCTGTTTCCGTACCCACAGTCCACTGACACCATTTCTTCTGGTTGTTTTGACCGTCCGGAAATCCCAGAATCCACGGATTTGACGTCCAACGGTTTGAATGGAAAACGGACTCATGTAAAGGAGAAAGAAGCCATCATCACTCGGCGTTCACCGCCTTCATTCTTCGATCCCATTTCGAAGGCTCTCCCCTCTCTCTCTCTCTCTCTCTCTCTCTCTCTCTCTCTCTCTTTCTCCTTCGCTCTGCAAGAAGTGTGACAAAGAATTAATGGGGAAGGGGCTATTTGATCTAGAGGAACACTTCGCCTTCTACGGGGCGTACCATAGCAACCCGGTGAACATTCTGATCCACATCCTCTTTGTTTGGCCCATTTTCTTCACGTCTCTCCTCCTCTTCCACTTCACCCATCCCCTCCTCCCTCTGGGCTTTGGATTTGGCGAGGGACAGGAGTTGGCCCTCAACCTCGGCTTCGTCTCCGCTCTCGTCTTCGGCCTCTTCTACGTGTTCATGGATCGCAAGGCTGGCTCCTTGGCTGCTCTCCTCTGCATCCTCTGCTGGCTCGGCAGTGATTGGCTTGCAAGCCGGCTTGGCTTCTCTCTCGCATGGAAGGTATAAAAGCTGATGATGATAATAGTAGGAATCCATCCATCCATCCATCCATTGTTTTCTCTTTACTCGTATGGTTATCACTATAGATTTTATTACTGTTGCGCTTTTCCTTGGTAGAAGAACTTATCTTAATTTGCTATGGCATTGGAGTTTGTTCTTGTTGCCTGATTAGTTATGTAAAAATTATGGAACTGCTAATTTTGTTAGGGTCCATTTTATATACCATCTAGTTTTTGTAATATATTTTCAGTTTTGTTGACTAGTCATAAGTTTTTTTTCTCTCTTTTCTATTTTTTGACTGTTCAAATGATGGGTTATTTTTTTGACTACAAAAATGCGAGAACAATATAATTAAATAGTTGGTGATTAGTGGGTAGTAAGATGTAAAAGATTGATGGCTTAATGTAATTCTTTGATCTCAGCTACAGGAAATCTATAACATGGATTTTATCAGATTGTAGAAGGTAGATCCTAATAGTAACGACGATATTTCCTCCAGTTTGTTCTTGCAGCTCAGTTATTTTGCTGGACTGGACAATTTTTAGGCCATGGAATTTTTGAGGTAACCACAGCTGGGACTATGATGATCTTTTAAAATTTTGTGATTGGAAATGTAATTTTTTGATTAGATTGATATGACTCATGTTCTTCCATCTTTGGCAGAAACGAGCTCCTGCTCTTCTAGACAACCTTCCTCAAGCCTTAATGATGGCTCCTTTCTTTGTTTTACTTGAGGTAGTCATTCGTGTTCTCTAATTTGGAAGGGTCTCTCATGCAGTGTTAGTTAACAATTCCGGTTAATCGTGCAGGTACTCAAAAATTTCCTTGGTTATGAACCGTACCCTGGTTTCCATGCTGCTGTCCATGCAAAGATAGAGGCTGAACGCAAGGAATGGCAGGAAAACAAACAGAAGAAAATTTCCTAGCTGTGTCCACTCTTCGAGTCAGTTGAATGATGTGGGTTCTTTAATCTTTGCAGCCAATACTATAGTTTCTCTGCCGAGTTCAAATATAGTTTTCAATAACTTAAAGGAGCTGCATCACTCAAACAATAGGGGAATATTGTAATACTTACGGAACAATGTGCATCACTTGAATTCCCTATAGCTTTTTGATAATATAAACAACAATTATAGGTGATACAATACCAAAAAAAAGAGTCCATCATGGGAAGAATGAGCAGCACTTTTTGTCACTGAATTACACTAATACATATATTTATCTGCAATATCTGCTCTGGATTTTTGAATCCTCTCCTCGTCTGGCGGTGGCTTCAAAGACTTCATTTTTTGGGCATGTACTTAAATGCACAAGCATTTGAAGGTCCAATGAAGTCAGCATGCCCACAACAATCTGGCTGATTTCAGTCATTCTGTCATGCTATGAAATGCTTCAATCCAACGGGTCAGATAGCTATAATGCTTGTTGTAATTGTCATGACGACTACGATGCTTGTTGTAACTTTATAGCGATAATTAATTTAGATCACGGATTTAATAGGTTGGACTTGAGCTTCTATTTTCATTTTTTTTTTTCTCCTCCTCCTCCACACCCCCCTACGCCTCTTTCTTTCTTTCTTTCTCTTTTATTTTGGACAAGAGCAAGGAAGGGGAACCTATTGATTGTAATTATCTAAGCCCAAATATTTCAAGTTGCACCACCCAGAACGAACCTGAAATCTCTTTTGGAAAAGGAGTGCAGCCATTGAGGCAATGAGCAATTGAGGTTTATATATGTTAATTCAATAGTGCATGTTCATGTTGGTTTATAATATATATATATATATATAATTCAAAATTTAAATATTTTAGAATAGCCTCACATTGGATATTAAACTAAACATAAACCTACTTAATTATAAATCCTTGTCTTAGATATCCTAACATCTATCAAGGTGCCATTTAAGAGAAGTTGGATGAATTTCATAGCCAATGAAAAGTCGTATACTTGCTAGCATGTAAGATTTAAATCCTATTTTTATCTAGGGAAAAGAGGAAAAGATGGATAAGTATCTTTGGGTAGTTTTGAGTTTTATCCTATTGGGGTTTTTCCTTGCTTTTCGATGCAAAGAGGAAGAAAACGAATTCAAAATAAATAATAGTTTTTTAGAAATAAAAGATCAAGACATTGATGATCGATAGTCACTACTACAAAAAGAGCCTACAACAGCGCATACTATGGCAGCAGTTTTCAAAACTACTGCAATAAAGTCTATCTGCCGCTGTCATAGGTCCGACTTATAGCAGCGATTAAAATAAATCGCTGCCATAGTCCGACCTATGATAGCGATTTCTTGTAACCGCTATCATACGTCCGACCTATAGCAGCGATTTTTTGTAACCACTGTCATACATGACAGTCCGACCTATGACAGTGGTTTCTTATAACCACTGTCATATGTCCGACCTATAGCAGCGGTTCTTTGTAACCGCTGCCATACGTCGATATATGACAGCGATTAATTACAACCGCTGTCATATATTTTTTTTCTTATTATTTTTAAATAATAATATAATTTTAAAATTTAATATTCATTCTTCATCGTTCATTATCCTAAATAATTATTATTAGAGTGTCATCGCAAAAGATCACCTTTCGAATCCGATAGCCCTAGCTTCATCAATCAGAAAAAATTTGAATTTCGACGATCACGAACAACGATGCGATGATCTGATAGATGGAAGATCTTTGATGGATCCAAAAAACTACAATGATGATCTCAGATAATATTTGTAGCATACTATCAAAGTTTTACTTCAATCAGAGATATCGTTATCTTGAGTCAATTTAGTATAGATTAGTTTTGACCGTTAAATGATAAACGAGTGATCAAAGGAATCAAATGGTGTTCCGATTATGAGATAATTTTTTTTATAAATGATCTTGGCTACTATTTTAATTATTTTTTTATGGTGGTGATTATAAAATTCAACTCGTGAGATGAAGAACGATCTAAAACTATACATCTCCTGATAACCATTTTTAAACTCCATTGGTTGTTATATATATATACTCGTGCTTTTGCAATATCTGCATTTAACATGAATAGTTTATACAAAAATGATTTAAATTTTACTATTATTTCCATATAAAATGATTTAAAATTATAATGCAAAGATCATTTAACTAAAAAATTATCTCATAATCGAACGTCCGTTTAATCCTTTGATCGCTTGTTTCTAATTTAATAGGTCGAAATCATTCTATACTAAATTGAATCCATGATAACGATATTCCGATTGAAGTAAAACTTTGATAGTATGTTACAAATATCATCAAGATCATCGTTGTAGATTTTTGGAAACCCATCGATAGGTCTCCATCTATCATATCATCGCATCATCGTTCGTTCATGATCATCGAAAATCAAATTTTTCTGATCGATGAAGTTAGAGACATCGGATCGAGATGATCTTTTACGATGATACTCTAATGATAATTATTTAGATAATGAATGATGAAGATGAACATTAAATTTTAAAATTATATAATATTTAAAAAAATAAAAAAAATTATTTTCAATCTATGATAGTGGTTAATAAAAATCGCTGCTATAGATTTATGGCAGTGGTTATAAACCACTATCATAAATCTATTGCAGCAGTTTACCATAACCGCTACCATAGATCTACGACAACAGTTCGAAAATCATTGTCGTAGATTAGGTTAAAAATTTCTAATTTTTCTTTTCTTCCGTGCGCTGTCTCTCTCTCTCTCTCCCCTCCTCTCCATCGTCGGTGAGACTCCACCCATCCCTGACCGTCGTTGCGGCCACCCATCCCTAGTCGCCACCCCTTGCCCTCCCCCGACCGCCTGCCCCCCGCCTCCCTGACCGCCTGCCCCCGGCCCTCCCCATCCCCGATCTCCCACCCCTTGCCCTCCTCGGCCGACCGCCCTCGGCCCTCCCCATCCCCAACCGTCGCCGCCCCCTGCCCTCCCCATCCCCGGCCGCTCGCCCTCCGTCTTCCCCATCCCCGATCGCCACCACCCCTTGCCCTCCCCATCTCCGATTGCTCGCCCCTGCCTTCCCCATCTCCGACCGCCACCATCCCTGCCTCCATCTAAAGCCCGACCGCTGCCGCCCACCCCTCGCCCTCCCCATCCCTGATTGTGGCTGCCCACCCCCACCTCTCGCCCTCCCATCCCCGATCGCCTGCCACCCCTTGCCCTCCCATCCCCGGCCGCCACCACCCCTGCCCTTTCTATCCCCGATCTCCCACTCCCTGCCCTCCCCATTTCCCTGGCCTCCCCATCATGACACCCCTCCGGGCCCCTCTTCCTCTCTCTCTTTTCTCTTTCTCTTTCTCTCCTTTCTCTCTCTATCTCACTATCTTACTATTATTTTGTAGGTTACCTCTAGCACCATCGTCTTCCTCCAGCGCCGTCATCGACGACCCTCGAAACTTTCGGTACGACCTCCTCTCTATAGTCGTAGATATATTTTTTATTTTAATTTTATAGTATTATTTATTAATCACTGAACTAGACCTATTAACGGATCGGGTTCGGATCGAAATCTGAATATTCAGATCTGGATTCGATTTTAATTACTGGTATCGGATCCAAACTCGAATATCCGACGGGTCCATACTTTAAGTACCAGATTCGGACGCTAATGGATCCCAAATATCTGGACTCAATTTCGAGATCTGAAATTAAGAAAGAGAGAGGAAGAGAGGGAGGGAGGCGGTCTAGCCTCGCCGCCGTCGTCGATGAGGGAGATTGAAGGAGAGAGAGAGGGAGGGAGGGAGGGAGTCCGGCCTCATCGATGAGGGAGATCAAAAGAGTGGGAGAGGGAGGGAGGGGTTCAACCTCATCATCATCATCGGGCGAGGAAGATCGAGAGAGGGAGAGAGGGAGGGAGGGGGTCCGACCTTACCGGTGAGGGATGAGATCGAGAGAGGGAGAGAAGGATCAAGGAGGGGGTCCGGCCTTGTCGACGATGGAGATTGTGTGGAAGATGGGCAGTTGAAAAGATGAGAAAAGGATGGAGACAGCCAAGAATAGAAGATGGCACACAATCGAGCCAGCTCGAATACGCAGTCGAGTCAGTTTGGATCAAGATCGAGCTGATTGGAGGAGGACCCGAGCTGGATGTCTCAAGTATGGAGTCGGCTATCTCAGGTATGGAGCTGGCTCGGCTTTTGAGCGAGCTGGCTCGATGGGTGTGAACAGAATTTGATATGTCTCTCTAAGGTTCCAACTTTAAGTCCTAAGGTGTCGCCATCATCTACTTCGTTCTTCTTTCAGATTTCTAGATTAACACCCAGGTTTGTGCAAGAGATCGGATCTATGACTGTTGCCTATCCTTAATTATTTATGAATATAATTCATGTTACAGAATTTATTGGATAATATTTTTTGGATGTTTATATCTTATTATTTTTGTTTATTGCATTGCATAATGATAAACCCGTCAATTGATTAGTGTACATAATCTCCGACATCCATACAATTATATGTAATTATATGAATGAGAGAATTATGTACAATAATCAATTGATTGTCCAATTTAGATGATTTAAAAATTATAAATAATTCTATAGATAGTTGTAGTAATCAAACTATATGCTAAGGATTTTAAATAAAATTTTTGATAGTATTTTTCTTTTGTTCTCCCTACACGAGAGAACTAAAGAAAAATACTATCGAAATTTCATTCGATCTCTATTATATATCATTTGATTACTGTATTGAATCTATAAAATTAATGCAATTTCTGAATGGGATATGACCTATCTTTATCTATTAGTTGATGATAGGATGCATTTATTACATATTTATTTATAATGCATTAGTATATAATTTAAGTTTCATAAATGATTTAATTACAATATCATCATTTTTAAAATGGATAAAGGGTGGATGAAGTTTAGTAGGCTCTCGTCAGAATATGAGGCTGGACTTCAAAAATTTTTTGATTTTGCTATAGAGAAATTTGGGGATCATGGACTGATCCAATATCCTTGAAAAAAGTGTATAGGTGGACCGTGGCTACCTTGTCAATATGTAAATGATCATCTCACTATTTATGGCTTTAAAGTCGATTATAAAATTTATTGGGACCAACATGATGAGGGCAAATCACAAGAAGGCGATCAACATGATGGATGTTGGGGATAAACCCCGCTCCTACTGTAGTCCAGTTCGATGCTCAGTCTAATGCAATCAGTAGCCACGAAAGAGCTTCAATGGATGAGTCTTAGTTGAACTCCTTCAGTCGATCGAACTCCTCAACGGTTGGGCTCCTATCGAACCCCAGCGATCGAGTCCTAGTCGAACTCTCCAACGATCGAGTCTTTGTCGAACTCCTCAGCAGCCAAGCTCCAATCGAACTTCTCAACGACCGACCTTCGATCGGACTCCCACTAGAATCGGACTCCCTCCGTACTCCTTCAGTTGGACTCTCATGAGAGCCGAACTTCCTCCGCACTCCTCCAATTGGACGCCTATGAGAGTCGAACTCCCTCCATGCTCCTTCAGTTGGACTTTCACGAGAGTCGAACTCTCTCCGCGCTCCTCCAGCCGAGCGCCTACAGAAGCCAAACTTTTGCCTAACTTCTTCTTCGATCGAACTCTTTCAGAAGTCAAATTTCTTTTGGATCGCTCCCACAGACATACTCCTCCAAGGGCTAAACTCCTTTCAGACATCCCCTTCGATCGAACTTCTTTCGGATGATCTCCTCCAGATGCATCCTCCTTAGGAGTCCGAGCTCCTCTGAAATAGATATACGTTGAGGTTCTTCACCAACGGCTGTTGAACCTGATGGTATGGCTGCCACTACTAGTCTGACGCCACCTTTTCTTTCATAATAAGTCTCATGCGATCCACGATTGGACGACATGACCACCACTACTGGCGATACCACTCTCTCCGTAACCAATCCCGTGCGGCCCACGACCCATCAGTATGGCCATCACTATCCATCTGACGATGTCTTTTTCTTCATACCGAACTTCATGCAATCCCGAGCGGCCCACGAATGGACGGTATGGCCATCACCATCAATCCACTATAAGCTCCATCTATAAAAAAGGATCCTCTAGATATGCTTTCTAAAAACTCTCCTCTCTTCTCTAAAACTCTAAGCTCGCTTCTCATTGCTGAGCACTCCATTTCTGTTGGCCAGAAGAGCTAACTTGATCGTCGAAGGATCCTATCGGAGCCACCACCATCAACTCTGGATGAAACTTTATTTTACAGATCATCGGTGGTAACCTCATTCTCCTTCACTCCAGCTCGATCTGACGACGATCGAATTCTGCACCAATAAAATTGGCGCTAGAGGGAGGGTCTCTACCTTTGAGGTTTTCTTATTCTTAAAGGAGTGCTCAGCGATGATTTCTCTCTTTTCTCTCTGGAGATCTCTCTTCTTCCTCTCTAGAGTTTTCTTTTGAGAAAGAATGCCTCACAGGAGAGCTTCGACTCAACGATCGATGGCCTCCATGCCAGATTCATCTGCTCCTACTTCAGTTTTGGCAACTCGGATTCCATTTGTACCCATGATAGATGTGGAGCAATTCGACCTACTGGTCTAGCAGATTCGTGGCCTCATCGAGACGATGCAGGCTATACGATAGCCTCCAATGGTGACTCCACCAAAAAATTCACCATCAGAATGTCGAAAATCAATCCCAAGGAAGAGTACTCAGGCCAGCATATCCGTCGTCCCTAGAAAGAGAAAATAGAGAGTAGAGGATCCATGTTCGAATCATGGTTCTTTTCTATAGGAAAACTTTTCTATTTATAGTCGGTAGCCTTTCAAGATCTGCAACCAAGACAATGTCCTCAATCACAGACTATGAGAGATGGACCGACAGATTGAGCAGCTCGGTCATATCATCTCGGCTCACCATAACGATATCCGCATCGATCCTCCTTTCTCTCTCCGAATTATACAAGAGCCCATCATGTCGAACTTCAAACTTTCTCAATTTGAAAGCAACGATGGAACCTCTGATCCAGTTGATCATCTAGAGGCCTTCCGGACCATGATGCTACTTCACGGTGCTTCAGACGCCATATTGTGTCAAGCCTTTCCATCTATCTTAAAGGAAGCAATGAGAAACTGGTATTCGGTATTGAAGTCGAGTACGATCTTCTTCTTTGATCAGATGAATCATCAATTCATGGTTCACTTCATCAGCAGCCAACATCCACGTTGAGGTTCAGATTTCCTGATGAATGTCAAGCAGAAGCAGGAAGAATCCATCCGGACTTATGTCACCCAATTTAATGCTGCGACATTCAATGTCTGGGATCTGGACCAGTCTGTTGTAATGGCTGTACTCAAAGATGGCCTTCGAAAGAATGACTTATTATTCTCCCTAGAGAAGAAGTATCCTAAAAACTTTATCAATCTGCTGGCTCGGATCGAAGGTTATGCTCGGACTGTAGAGGCCTTCAGGGGCAAGGACGATGAAGCCGATGGTTTGCGGTGAATTGACGAGCTGAGCAGGTCCACCGAAGAAGGGAGGCCAAGTGAAACTCAACCGCTGAGGTTCAATTATACCCTCCTTAATGCTCCAAAAGCCCAAGTGCTGATGAAAATCAAAAAATAACTTTCGAGATCGAAGATGATGCATTGCCACCCCAGTAAGTGCAATTCCAACAAGTTCTACCTCTATAATCATGATCACGACCACGATATTGAAGAATGCATTCAACTCTAAGACGAAATCGAGGAGCTCAACAGAAGAGATCAGCTGGATTGATTCCTCAGACGTTGGCCTGAAGTAGGAGAAGATCGGCCAAGGAAGCTGTCGTAGTCAGGAACAATAAAAGATCGATCGCCTTCCGTACCATCGATGCTATGTCAAGCTCGCTCCAAATTGAGGAGGCCAGTATAAAATAGAGGAGGTCATCAGATCCCAAAATCTATCTTCTGAAGAAACTCGGAGGAATAATGCTCCCATGATCTGAGAATGCACCGTCAGTAACTTTCTTTCAATAAAATTCTTTCATTTCGATAATATTATTTCTTGGTGTAAAAACTACGTGATAACAGAAAAGAAGCAGTCAATAGTTACCGTGTTAGAAGTAGAAGGAGAACCTCATCCTAACATGAGTCGGTCAAAGTTCTCCAACCTCGACCATAGAAGATAAGATCTCCTCCGAGGGTCCGGACCAACCTCGATTGTAGGAGATAAGATCTCCTTCGAGCGTCCACAACAACCTCAACTGTAGGAGATAAGATCTTCCTCAAGGATCCGGGCCAACCTCGACTACAGGAGATAAGATCTCCATCGAGCGTCTACAACAACCTCATCCGTAGGAGATAAGATCTCCCATGAGAGTCCGGGTCAACCTCGACTGTAGGAGATAAGATCTCTTCCGAGCGCCTGCAACAACCTCGACCGTAGGAGATAAGGTCTCCTCTAAGGATCTGGACCAATCTCGACTGCAGGAGATAAGATCTTTCCCAAGTGCCCGCAACAATCTCGACCATAGAAGATAAGATCTTTCTTGAGAGTCCAGGCCAACCTCGACTATAGGAGATAAGATCTCCTCCGAGTGCCTGCAACAATCTCGACCGTAGGAGATAAGATCTCTCCTGAGGGTCCAGGCCAACCTTAGTTGTAGGAGATAAGATCTCTTTCGAGTGCCCGCAACAACCTCAGCCTAGGAGATAAGATCTCCCCCGAGGGTCCGGGCCAACCTCTGCTGCAGGAAATAAAGATCTTTTCCGAGCGTCCATAATAACCTCGATCATAGGAGATAAGATCTCCCCCGAGGGTCCGGACCAACCTCGACTGTAGGAGATACCGTTAGGAATAGGAGGAGAACCTCATCCTAATGCAAGCAAAGTCGAAGGCCTCGTTCATTTTAGATGAGATAGGGAGAGAGGCCCAGACAATGGCTCTTATGTGCTCCTACAGCCCGTTAAGAATAGAAAAAGAATTCTCATCCTAACGCGAGCAAAGTTGAAGGCCTCATTCATTTTAGACGAGATGGAGGAAGAGGCTCAGACAACGATCCTTATGTACCCTCATAGTTTGTTAGGAATAGGAGGAGAACCTCATCCTAATGCAAGCAAAGTCGAAGACTTCATTCATTTTAGACGAGATGGAAGGAGAGACCCTGACAACGATCCTTTTGTATCCCCACAGTCTGTTGGGAATAGGAGGAGAACCTCATCCTAATGCGAGCAAAGTTGAAGGCCTCATTCATTTTAGATGAGATGGAAGGAGAGGTCCTGATAATGGTCCTTATGTGCCTCTACAGTCCGTTAGAAATAGGAGGAGAACCTCATCCTAACGTAAGCAAAGTCGAAGATCGGGCCTCAAAGTCTATGTCAATCTTGGCTAAAGATAAGATCTCTTTCGAGCGATCGTGTCAATCTCGGTTAGAGATAAGATCTCTTTCGAACGATCGAGATAATCTCGATCAGAAATAAGATCTCTTTCGAGCGATCGTGTCAACCTCGATCAGAGATAATATCTCTTTCGAGCGTCCGTGTCAACCTCGGTCGGAGATAAGATCTTTTCTGAGTGACCGTGTCAATCTCAATTAGAGATAAGATCTCTTCCAAGCGATCGAGATAATCTCGATCAGAGATAAGATCTCTTCTAAGCGATCGAGATAACCTCGATCAGAGATAAGATCTCTTTCGAGCGATCATATCAACCTCGGCTAGAGATAAGATCTCTTCCGAGTGATCGAGATAACCTCGACCAAAGATAAGATCTCTTCTGAGTGCCTGTGTCAATCTCGACTAGAGATAAGATCTCTTCCGAGCGATCGTATCAATCTCGACTAGAGATAAGAACTCTCTTGAGCGATCGAGACAAACTCGATCAGAGATAAGATCTCTCTCGAGCGCTCGTGTCAACCTCGACTAGAGATAAGATCTCTTTCGAGCGCCCGTATCAATCTTGACTAGAGATAAGATCTCTTCCGAGTGATCGAGACAATCTCAATCAGAGATAAGATCTCTTTCGAGCAACCATGTCAATCTCGATCAGAGATAAGATCTCTTCCGAGCGCCCGTGTCAATCTCGACTAGAGATAAGATCTTTTCCAAGTGATCGAATCAACCTTGACTATAGGAGATAAGATCTTCTCTGATCTTCAACCTCAGCTATAGGAGATAAGATCTCCTCCGAGTCAACCTCGACTGTAGGAGATAAGATCTCCCCCGAGTCAGCCTCGACTGCTTGAGATAATATCACCTCCGAGGAGCTCAACCTCCGACCTTGAGCGCAAGAGACGAGATCTACTTCAACCTCGATTGGAGATGAGATCTCCCCCGAGCTTCAACCTGAATCAGCACAGAGCCTAGAAGAAGACTTCGGCAATCGCCTTTTCTACACTCCCTTCCTTCGAGTTTCGAACTCGGGAGTGGGAGAAACTTCTGTTGGGAATAAACCCCACTCCTACCGAAGTCCAGTTCGATGCTTAGCCTAATGCAACCGATAGCCATGGAAGAGCTTCAGCAGACGAGTCTTAGCCAAACTTCTTCAACCGACCAAACTTCTCAACAATCGGGCTCCTGCCGAACCCCAGCGGTCGAGTCCTAATCGAACTCTCCAGCGATCGAGTCTTTACCGAACTCCTCAGCGGCCAAGCTCCAATCAAACTTCTCAATGGTCGACCTTCGATCGGACTTTCATGAGAGCCGAACTCCCTCCGCACTCCTCCAATCGGATGCCTATGAGAGCTGAACTCCCTCCGCGCTCCTTCAGTCAAACTTTCATGAGAGCCGAACTCCCTCCGTGCTCCTCCAATCGGGCACCTACAGAAGCCAGACTTTTGCCGAACTTCTCCTTCGATCGAACTCTTTCAGGAGCCAAACTTCTTTCGGATCGCTCTCACAGACAGACTCCTCCAAGATCCGAACTCCTTTCGGACATCTCCTTCAGCCAAACTCCTCTCGGATGATCCCCTCCAGATGCATCCCCTTTAGGAGTTCGAGCTTCCCTAAAATAGATATACGCCGAGGTTCTTCACCTATGGCTGTTGAACCTCGACGGTATGGTCACTACTACCAATCTGATGCCATCTTTTCCTCCGTAACAAGCCTCATGCGGCCTATGATCGGATGACATGGCCACCACTACTGACGACACCACTCTCTCCGTAACTAGTCCCGTGCAGCCCATGATCCATCAGTATGGCTATCACTATCCGTCTGACGATGCCTTCCTCTCCATACCGAACTCCATGCGGCTCCGAACGGCCTGCAAACGGACGGTATGGCCATCACCATCAACCCACTACTAGCTCCGTCTATAAAAAGGAACCCTCCAGATATACTTTCTAGAAGCTCTCCTCTCCCCTCTAAAACTCTAAGCTCGCTTCTCATTGTTGAGCACTCTATTTCTGTTGGCCAAAAGAGAAGACTTGATCATTAGAGGGTCCTACCGGAGCCACCACCACCGACTCCAAATGAGACTTTATTTTGCAAGTTACCATCGGTGACCTCGTCCTCCTTCACTCCAGCTCGATACGACGATGATCAGATTCTGCACCAATAATGAAGAAGTGGAATAAATAGTTTGTGATATTTTTTCATTTATTGGCTATAATGATGGTGCATCTACGTCCATACCTGATCCTATGGTTGGTGGAATGACAAATAGTGAGGATGTAGAGAAGATCTGTAAGTTGATAAAGGATACTAATATTTTATTATATTTCGAATGTGAAAAGATGGCGATGCTGGAGTTCTTAATTCGATTGTATCATGCAAAACATTTCAATGGGTTCAATAATAATGGAGTGAACTACATATTAGAGCTTTTAAAAAATATTCTTTTGGATGATGCACAAATTCTAAAGAATAATTATGAGGCATCGAAGATTATTGAACAACTGAGCTTTGCTTACACCAAGATACATGCATGTTCCAATGATTGCATGCTCTATTGGGAGGAAGATGTCAACCAAAATGAGTGTATGAGGTGCTGTGTGCCAAGATAAAAATAGAATAAAGATGGCACATCGGCTCGTATACCTCAAAAATTGATGTGGTATTTTTTTTTTATTTTAAGATTACAAAAGTTATTGATGTCAATAAGGACATTGAAGGACATAAGATGGCATGAAGAGGACCAAACAAAAGATAATGCATTAAGACATCTAGCCAATGGAGAGGCATGGTAGAAGTTTAATGAATTACATCCTGACTCGCACATGAGATACGTAATGTAAGGTTGGGCTTGTCGCGTGATAGTTTCAATTCATTCAAGCATATGAATACCGTCCATAGTGTATGGCCAGTATTTATTCATGTTTATAACCACCCACCATGAATGTGTATGAAAAAATTTTTTGCTTTCATGATAGTGCTCATTCTTAGATCGATGGAGATAGGTAATGATATTGATGTTTATTTACAGCCTCTTATTGCTGAGCTGAAATAGTTATGGAGCATTCAAGATGTTCCAACTTTTGATGCTTTGCTGAATGAGTCATTCTCCATGTGCATAGTATTTTTATAGATAATAAATGAATTTTCAGCCTATGTCCTAATATTGGATTAGAGCACCAAAGGTGAGCTAGCATGCCCGATTTATGAAAAATATATCTAATTTAGAAGGTTGACATATCAGAGGAGCTTTAGCTATATGGGGCATTAACATTTCCTCCATCGAAATCATCCATACAGAAGAAATGCACGCTCCTTTGATGGCACTGTTGAAGAAGATGAGGTGCCTAGTTGGATGTCTGGAAGTGATGTACTTAGAGAGTTGGATGGTTTCGGTGTTGAATTTGGAAAAGATGATTTGATTGGTGATAAAAAGAAGAAGCTTCGATCAAAGAAAGATGACACACATTTTAATTGAAAAAAAAAAAGAGCATCTTCTTTGACTTGCCATATTGGGAGATAAACTTATTGCGCCATTGCTTAGATGTAATGAATATTGAAAAGAATATATGTGAGCTTCTATTGGCAACAATCTTAAATATCAAAGATAAGACTAAGGATGACTTAAATTCTTGATTTGACTTGAAAGAATGGAATATTAGGAGATCACTCCATCCAGAGCTGATAGGAGGAGAACAGTGGAGGCTCCTTCATGCATTCTATGTTATGAATACCTCTGAACGGTCCATATTTCTTCATGTGTTGGAGAACATAAAGGTCCTTGATGGATACTCAAGTAACATATCAAAGCATGTGAATAGTAAGGATGTCAAACTTGAGAGATTGAAGACTTATGATTATCATGTACTGATGCAAAAATTGATTCCAATAGCTATTCGCCGCGTATTGCCAAAAAATGTCAGAATGGCTATTATTCATCTTTGTAATTTTTATAGAGATATTTATGCAAAGATGTTGCTTAAGAAAGATGTGAAGAAAATAAAGGCAAGGGCGGTGACTATATTATGTGATCTAGAGAAGATATTTTTATCATCATTTTTTATGGTTATGATGCATCTTACTGTGCACCTTATGGGAGAAGTTGCACTTAGAGGTACAGTGTTCTACCGATGGATGTATCATATTAAGAAGAATATTTAAATTCTAAAATCTTATGTAAGAAATATGAATCACCCAGAGGGATCCATAGCAGAAGATTATTTGGATCAAGAGTGTATGAATTTTTATACCATGTACTTAAACAAGCTTGAGACACATCATAATTGATCAATGAGGAATCAGGATGATCAGTATGAGCCAATTAAACATGCATTTGAGTTCATTCCATAGTCAGATCGATTTTTTACTTTATACTATCTTACTGATTTAAGCATTGAGGAAAGAGATAAGGTACATCATTATGTGCTCTTCAACTGTGATGTCATTGAGCCATACATAAGATGAGTCACTCAGTCTTATTTATTTTATAATAACTAAAAAAAATCTAATTATACCTAAATTTATTCTTTGTGCATGCAGCAAACATAAGAAGATTATAAAAATAAAATATGGTGCCCTAAGTATGCAGGAGAAAGAGAAAATGCACAATAAAAAAAATTTTAAATGATTCAAAGATCATATAAGCAATTATATATTCTTATCTTGTATAACTTATTTGAACATGTTTACTAATTAGATGTCATCTTCTTAATTAGGTGTGGAGATTGTCACTCAGTGATGTGAGCCCTGAAGTATGTGCTTTTTCAATGGACCCTAATGGTACCATGCATGAGTATAAATAGCTCATCATTAATGGCTATAGATTTAATATTCACAGTAGATCTGTAAATATGACAACACAAAATAGTGGTATCATATTGAGCACCACTGGGTGTTATACTAGCTCGAGGGATTCACAGCCTCGTATGGAGGATTTAAACTATTATGGCATGGTGGAGAAGATAGTCATCTTGGACTATTATTCTAAAGGAAGGATTGCATTGATGAAGTATAATTGGTTTGACAACTTATCACAGTCTGGGATAAAGACTGATGAATGTGATTTTACTCTCGTTAACATGCAATGCCATCTTCGCACTGAAGAACCATATATACTTGCCTTCCAAGCTAGTCAAGTTTTCTACGTTAGTGATCCCTTGGAGCCTCAATGGGGTGTTATTGTGAAGATGGTGCCTAGGCATATTTTTGATGATACCGAAGTTGATGACGATGTTGGACCATGCATACAAAGTGCTCCTCTAGGATAAAATTTATCTGGTACTATTAAGGTTTCAGACATATTTGTTAGGAGCGATGGTGATGTCTATATTGTAGATGCCACTAGACGATGATTTCAATATTCTGGTATAAATTATTAGAGTCTATTTATTACTGTGTTGCTAATATTATTGTTCAAAATGTTAAATTTATTGTCCAGATGTTGCAATCCCCATCCCTCGAATGACTACATGGAGCTCCGCATCTGAGCCATGCCGGTAGATCGTGCCATGCCATATCGTGGGCCATATAGTGTCGATGGATCGTGCCATGTCTTGGATCGTGCCGTGTCGATAGGCTGTGTCGTGTTGTGCTGATAGGCCATGCCGTGCCGTGTCAGTAGTTCGTGCCTCGAATCGTATTGTGCCGGTAGGCCATGCCAGCTGCTAAGAGAATCCTTGTCTTATTGCTTTTGTTTATTGCATTGCATAGCGATAGATCCATCAATTGATTAGTGTACACAATCTTTGGCATACGCATATTTATATGTTATTGTATGGATGGTACCTAGGCATATCTTTGATTATTGTTCAACATGTTATATTGGTTAATGTTCATTAACCATGCAGGTCATGATCGCACTGAAATGCCATCTAACTTTCATCCCTACCTCTTGACGGATTATGCAGAGTTCAGCATCTGAGAAGTCAGAGCATACTTCATCTATCTCCACATCGACTGCTTAGGTACCTCCACTGTCGGCCTCTACTCGATCGACAGCATCTAGTATTCCACCGACATCTGAGCCTCTACCATCACCCACATCTTCGACATATGCTACTCCACCGACATCTGAGTGTACATTTTTATTATATTATTTATTTATTTTTTATATAGTATTTGAATACTTATATATTTGCATAACGTATTTTCATTGCAGGTGCATCATCTAGTAGAATATTTTATGGTTCCACACGTATGGCGCATGTGTGGAACCGCCAGCATCAGCTGATGATATAGTACGATCCGAAGGAGAGGCCAGTAGGGGAGATCGCGCGGAAGATGCATTTCCTTTTTGGAGTGCTTATGAGGCGGTCGGACATTATTTTCGTAGAGCCTAGAGACTGATGATTGATGGATGATACTCTCAGAAATCGAGTGTGAAATGAGATATGGGTAAGTGCATCTTAATTATATTTATGTATTTTACATGTTTACACTATGTTTGATTAGAATAATTTTGTAACTGACTTTTTGGTAACTTTATGCAGAGGAGGTACAACTTTTTCGATCACGAGAGGGCTCGAGATGTCCGACTAAAGAAGATCGAAAAGTTGTACCAGAGCTACAAGATCAAGCTCCATAGAGAATGGCTTGAGCACCAATGAGACACTCCAGAGGAGCTTATTTCTTAGATACAGGACTATCCTCCGAGTCAGTAGAAGAGGATGGTTACACATTGGAAGAGCCAGAAGTTTGAGATAAAATTACTAACTTTTAAATTTTTAAATACGCTTAAAGTTATATTTAAATATTTTTTAAATATTTATTATTTATTTTAATACTTGTTAGGCTACCTTCCATTAAAACTAGAAAAACCAGACAGCCCAGGAGTATACACACACTCTCAATCGTGAGCTATGGCCAGTCGTGTGATAATGAATTCTAAATCTTACTAGATAAATTAAATTAATATTTTTTTATATTTTTGATAAACTGATCCATTTTTATAGCTGATGAGAGATGGAGTGATGCTCAGTCATAGCGAGATTTTTCGATCCAGCCATACGAACAAGAAGGACAGGCCGATGAATATCGTGATTGGGAGGATGTTTGTAAGTATTAAATATATTAGTATATATGATTAGTATTATAGCATTTCTTATAAAATTTTATTTGCATTTACAATTATAGGATCAGTTGATGCACTCGCGAGCAAGGGCCCAGATACCTCTAGCCCCCATGACCATCTATCTCAGATCTTGGGGCCTGAGCACTCTAGGAGGATCCGATGTAGGTCTGGACATACGCCAACCAGCTATTGGTCAGAGGCGAGCATCTCTTCACAAGCTTTCGGTGTCATGAGTCGGGAGAAGCTTGAGGCGGCATTGACATGGGCCGATCATGCTGTGATGTAGGTAGATCGGGTTGAGGAGCATGCATCTCATCTGAAGGATATCGTGAGAGACATGGTATCGACGCCTAGTGCATATTTTAGAGGTTCCTTCATGGGCTTTGAGGATATATTAGCGCGCATTCCAACTCTAGCTCTGGCTCCAGCTCTGACTCGTGCTCCATCTTTCGGGGATGACGATGATGTAGATTTAGCAAACTTTTGATGTATTTTTTTTTTAAAAAATATTATAATAAATTTTATTCGATAATAAAATTTTAGCATTTTAGAAATATTTTTATATTTATAATATTTTTTTATATTATATATCTCTGCATTTATCAAGTAAAATATATAAAAATTTAAAAATTTTATATTTTTTTAATTATTCAGAAGCTACGGCAGCGATTTTACAATCGCTGTCGTAGACGTGCCAACTACTATCGTAAGCAATATGTCAACCGCTGTATTAAACCTATGGCAGTGATTACATAACCATTTTTATAGACAAGCCTATGGCATTGGTTCTATAACCACTATCATAGACCAATCTATCATAGTAGTTCTATAATCGCTGCCATAGACAAGCCTATCGCAGTAGTTTAAAAATTGCTGCAATAGGCGTCTATGGCAGCGATTTTTATAACGATTGCAATAATTGCTGTCATAGACTTATGGCGATGACTGTAATGAAAGTGGTTAGCTAACCGCTATCATATCCTATAGCAGCAATTTTTTTCTTGATTTTGTAGTAGTGATTTTATGACATTCACATTACTAAGAAACTATAGATCATATGATTTGAAAATCTCCTAGCTTGAGCATCAAGTGATTATAATATATATGATAGAAATATAATTAATGAGCTAAAATATATTTAAAACTATTTATTCTGAGAACCAAAACTCTTGATTTTAGTTAGATCTTTTAAAACATATGAAAACCAAAATTAAATTAAATTGGATTCTTCTAAGCTAGAAATCAAATGTAGGCATGGCATTCTTCCAATAATATTATTTTTGCATTCACGTGATATACATGCAAGAGACTTTTAAAGCATGTGATTTTGATATAGAAATCTTATATCATCATTAGGGTGTAAATTTTAAAATAAATTTTTATTTTAAAAGATCTATTATTATAATTTTGCACCACAAGCAGTAATAGTTGATGACTTCTATTATTGAAAGTAGTCTAGCTACATATATACAAAATGACATATAAACAAAACAAATGCTTATAATCATTATAATAATTTGATCAAATAACATCGTGATAACACTATTGTTACATATATTGCTAATATAGTAGCCATTATCTCTACACACACTCCATACCCCTTGTTGCTGCAAGGCTTTAGAAAGGAGCGAAGATCCCGCACTAGAGAGCTAGTTGGGTTGGGTTGACCCGAATCATTGAAGATCCTATAAAAAAAGTTCAAGAACCGATAGGATATCCTCCAGTTTAGGATCCTCCGATGCTTAAGTTAGCTGAAGCCTTAAGAATAGATAATGAAAAATGAAAATTCAAAAGACAGAGTAAGAGAATTTTGAAGAGATCTCGATCTTCCTTCAGTGAGGAAGTTGAGGATGGATTTCAACAGAATCTTGGCTCTGTGAATCTCAAGCGTGAGCTTACCTGGAGGAGTATCCTATACCTTTATTTATAGAGAAGATTGTTTAGATCATTAGTTTATTATGGCCAGATAGATTATGGCTATTAATCATTTGGCCTTGAAGGCAGTCAATTATAGTACAGGTGGAGGATTGCAATTAGGCGAGAGCATAGTTGGAACATAATTGACTTTTGACATGTGTCTAGATCGGTAGATCATCAATGTAGATTATGACGAGGTCGGTGTTTTACCGATCTCCCATGACTAATGCTGCACATTCCTCTCATCACTTAGATAGGTGAAAACCCGACATGCCATAGATTCTAAACTACTCTACTTTCAGGCTGAGAGAATACTGATCTGGCTTATATAGGAAGGTCGGTTACTTATCGACCTACTTGTGAGTTGCTGGTATCAGTTGCCAATGTTCATACTATCGATGAGGTCGATAAAAACTTGATCTCCTGCATTAGGATTTGTTTCTAATATCATGGAGGATGGTAGCTCACTGATCTAAGATTCATTATGGTCGGTTATTTATCGATCTAGACCTGATGACTTGATCGATTTAGTTTCGATTGACAGTCTGGCCTTCAGGCCGGTATTTTATCGATCTGGAATCAATCTTGAGAACTCGTCATTTGAGACGGTGATTCTTTTGATGCTGCTACATGTCCGATCGTGGTTAATCGTACCAATTATTGCCCTCCACTTTTCAGACTTGGAGTGAAATTCTTTCAATGATAAGTATAGAAAGTCATCTCAAAGGTCACTCGTTGCACCAATGATCGTGCCAAGCCATCAGATTTGATTTTTTAAACTATTCAAAAAGAAAAGCTGCCTCGTTCGCCACTATCACCATACTCTAGCATTTAAGGAGGCATGAAAAAGAGTGAGACCATCATTAGCTGCTCTACTGTAATCCAGGCAACATGGGGCACGTGGCACTCATCCATGGGCTGGCTGAACTGCCATATGGAACAAGCTTACGGGGCTAGATCTGAGTGGTTGCATCGAAACGACTTCTCTGTAATCCTTTTGAATTATTGACAAGTAGTTTAAATCTAATGATGGGTAGATTAATTTGAACCGTTGTTTTATTCTATATATAGGGTCCCTGTCCGTTCCTTTTTCATTTTCACTGCCTTTCTCCTAAAGCAAGAGTCTTACTGCTAAGGAGTTTCTGTGCGCCCAGCCAGTCGGAGAAGAAGATGGTTATGATAGTCGTCGGAGTTTAGAGAGAATCGTCGGAAGTAGTGAAGAAGACCTTCTTTACCGTTTTGGTAGGATCCTTCTTCCTTCTCTTAAGTTTAGTATTCCATCCCTTTAGAGTCTCTTTTCTTTCATTTTTTTCTCTATTTTTCCCCTTCCTAGTTCTTCTCTTCATCTCCATTGTCTCTATTTCTTTTTATCTATGTCTTCTCATGAGAGTACTTCTCCTGCTGGTGATGAAATGGGAAAGTTAGTCCCAGGTGGCCATAACATCTGGTCAATCCAGCCCCTACTTGCCATTGAGGCGGGTAATCCATCTCATGGTGCCGCCAAGGTCAGTATTTTTTGTGATAATGGTTCAGGATCTTCAGTGATAAAATTCTTGGACTATTTTGATCCGAGCACTGAGCCTTCCATCTTGATCGATGCTGATCTTGAGAAGCTCAGGAAGAAGTATTTCATCCTTGATAGCTTTCAACTTATAGCTTTCAGTCCGAGTGATCGGATTATATAGTCTTCTAAGGGTTGTATAGCCTTTTATGATGAGTCATTATGATCTAGATTGCGCTTCCTCCTTCATCCTTTTATCTGTAATATATTAGATTATTACGAACTATAGCCAACCCAAGTCACTCCTAATGCCATCAGAATCATTTTAGTTTTCATTATTTATTGTAGCTTTGTAGCCATAGACCTTAGGACTTCTCTCTTTAGGGCTTTTTTTATTCTAAAAAAACATCCCACTAAAAAAGATTGGTGGTATTACTCACCTCGGCCAAATTGTAAATTTAGTTCTTTTCTTTCTTCTTCAATCAACGATTGAAAAAGTCTTTTTTTCTTTATTTCTTCTGATATTTTTTAGAGTTTTGGTATTCACTGGGATAGACCTCAGCTAAACTGGAACTTTAATAAATCTATCTTGCCTGAGGATAAGAAGGTTTTTGAAGAGCTACTGGGTATGAAGATGTCCAAACTCGATCAACTGATGATGGATTAATCACTATTCGACTCCAGCATCAGTCTCATCTTCCCCCAAGGTGAGCTTATTTTTGAGTTTTCTTTGAATTTCTCTATATTTGATCTTTATATAACCACATTTTTCTTTGGTTACCATAGCATTCATGAGGTTCGATCCTCGATGGTTAGCGGATCAAAGAAAGAGAAAGTCAAAGTCATCCGATCTTCCACCAACAAAGAAGGAGAGGGGGAAAGAAGTCGTCGACTCTACCTCAGCGACTCACTGACCTACGCCCCCACACACTATGGGGGCAATTATGATTACGGAGCCTGTCAGCATCCATCCTTCTCTATCATTTTCTCCGATGTCCAGTGGATATTGAAATTCTACCAAGGTGGTTCGACCACCTCCCAAGTAGCCAACCACCTGGTTAAGATCTAGTGTGCCACTGCACCATGGTGATCCAGTCCACGAACTACGCCGCCTTCGGCTCCTGCTGGTCAAACTCAGTCCTCTGATGGGATAAAGATTCCTCCGATCGATCCTCCATCCACTTCTATCAACCAGATGACCTATCTCAAGCCTCTATACAGGATACCTCAACTCTTGGGAAGGACCTGCTCTATGCTGTGATGCCATAACTTGATTTGTATGCCTGAAGGAGGGACATGGGGCTTGAGGAGCTACTGAACTAAGACTCCACACTATAAGAAAATAGTGATTTTGTGATCAATTTTAAGACCAAATTTTTTGGTTGAAATTTGCAACCAATTTTATGACCAAAATTTTTACGATAAAAAAATTAAATATAAAAATAATTTATAAAATATTAATTTTATAAAATTTCATAATCAATTTTTTGATTGAATTTTTGATCATAAATTTTTTGAACAAAAAATTGGTCAAAAAATTCCAAAATTATTTTTTAAAAATGTTAAATAATTTTAAAAAATAGATCAAAAAATTATGTTTTTTGATTAAATTTTTTATCATAAATTTTTTGACCAAAAAATTGATTAAAAAATACTAAAATTATTCTTTTAAAATTTAAAATAATTTAAAAAAATTTTAACTAATTTTTAGGGTAGAAAAATTATTTTTTTGATCAAATTATTGGTTGCAAATTTGCTGACCAAAAAATCAATCAAAAAATATATTAATTATTTTTTTTAATTTAAAATAATTTTAAAAAAAATTTAATCAATTTTTGGTTAAAAAATTAATTTTTTTTATCAAATTTTTGGTCAAAGATTTTTTGATTGAAAAATCATTTGGAAAATTCCAAAATTATTTTTTAAAATTTAAAATAATTTGAAAAAAATGATCAATTTTTTTATCAAAAAATTCTAAAATTATTTTTTTTAATTTAAAAATAATTAAAAAATTTTGATCAATTTTTTGATCAAAAAATTATTTTTTTTATCATAAATGTTTTGACCAAAAAAATTAATCAAAAAATTCTAAAATTATTTTTTCAATTTAAATAATTTGAGAAACCTTTCGACCAATTTTTTGATTAAAAAATTAAATTTTTTCAACCAAATTTTTAGTCATAAATTTTTTGATCAAAAAATTGATTAAAAAATTTTAAAATTATTTTCAAATTTAAAATAATTTAAAATTTTAGCGATTGATTTTTTGGTTGGAAAATTAATTTTTTTCGACCAAATTATTTATCATAAATATATTTTGTAATCAAATATTTTTTTTAAAAAAATGATATAATTTTAGAATTTAAAGCACATCTTCACCATTCATTATCTAAATAATTATCGTTAGTGTATCATCATAAAAATGAAGGAAAATCCTAATTTTTCGGTCCAAATTCGTTCAGATCTGATCAGATCAAAAGATATATTTCAAAAATTTTTTTTTTTGATCTATATCAGATCTGAGATATTTCAGATCTGATTTTTATTAATTTAATAAATAAAATAAAATAAGAATAAATTAAATTAAATTTAATTTATCTAATTTGGATAATCCAATTATCCGTTGATGATCTTGTATGCAGCGAAAGGTTCTGGATCTAGCCATGCAAGCACCTGATCTCTATCGGTATCCACTCGGACTGGATCTGGAGATCCTCTTCTTCTCTATCACGTCTCCAAAAATTAGATCTGAATCTGATCTGGAGGATCTTCAAAACTCCTTTTGAAGATCAGCAATCGTCCTTTGCAGCAGTGCAGCCTTCTAGCTTTTGATCGCCTTTCTTTTGCTTGAATCGCACCAACAAAAATCCAAAACTCTTTTTGGACGTGGAGAGAAAGGAGAGAAGGTGGTTTGACGTGGAGAAGGAGGGGAGAGGCAGTCTTAGAGCGTGGGAAATTATGATTCAATCATCTCATGTAATTTTGAGTTGGGCACAGGGTCTTATTTATAGACTATGACTGTGATCCAACTTCTCTTCTTCCCAACCAATCACAATCCTTTATGAAATCAGATCTAAATCTGATTGGTGGGAATAGAGTCCCCTAGATTCCTCCTTAGAGGGCGCCTAAGATCAGTCAAAGTTGGTTCTTAGAAGAACTCTAATTGAAAATCCAAAAAGGAGATGGAGTCCTTGTCCAACAAGGGACTCCTAGGCGCCTCCAACATGGGCACACGCCTAGGATGGCGTGCACCCTCTTTCTTGCCAGATTCTGGTAGGGGGACAAGCCCCCACCAGCTCTCCAATAGGTACGTGACATGTGATCAAAAGTCAAAGAGTCAATGGTCAACATTTGACCAGTCAAAGGTAGACTTTTGACCAAAGTCAAAGAACAAGAAATGGCAGGTGACCAAAAATGGCAGGTAATGCCTTACAAAATAAGACAACCTTTTCTAACTTGGACAACCTCCAGTTAGACCATATGAAGGCCTTTGATTGAGCACAAACTTCTTTGGCTCAGTCAGGATAACTAATTTATGATAGCAAAAGAAGAACGTTAGGTTCAATCGAGTGCTAGCACGATTTTTTGAACCTAATTGAATCTCATTCAGATCAATTGAACTAGATCAATTCAATTGATGATCACCAGATTCAAACCCTTATTTGTGTGACCCAGTTAGGTTCAGTTCTGTATGGTAATGGGATATGTCATGATCTCTATCATCGACATCATCGAAACTCCTTTCGATGGATCAAAACTCTTCTGATTCGAACAGCTAGAATGATCGATCATCTAAATCATTCTAATTACTCTCAAAATCCACCAGTGACACCTAGCAGTATATGGTGGCAACCCATCAGAGCTGAATGTGAACCTCTTGGTGCAGCTACCTGTGTGATTCAGTTCTTCTATCTTGAGCCTCGATCAGATTAGGGTTAAGGTAAACTCGTCAAACCCTAGTCTCTGTCATATGATGTAATCATTCGATTCGAGTCCGATGTGAAAATCTAAATAGAAACTCTTTCTATTATTTCACTCTGCCATGGCCATGGACTTCTGGACTTGATTCTCATAATTATCATAGGGCTGCTCCTCTACCACCGAGGTAGATAGATTCCATCTTGATGCCATCCAGTTCCTATAATGAACATGCTATAGCCAACATACACCTCAGGATTCCATATGGCTAGGAGATCGAGTAATGGTGTAGTCAAACTATAACACCCTCAAGATGAACTGCTGATGCACCTCAGATCAAAGAACCAGACACACTACTACAGCATCGAGTCAGTCATTGATGAGAAGGTAGACTCCCTAATGACTACTCGAGGTGGTCATGCTCAGTGCCCTCATTCTCTAATGAGTACCTGTACTCTCATTGTGGTGTCTCCACACCGTAGACTTAAGACTCATCTACTAAAGAGAAGCGATTGTACACCAACCTTCCGGATCAATCACCATCCTCATGATGGTCCTATGGTCGGGAGCATTTTATGAGTTAATAATGATTATTCATGTCTTAAATTTTCAACTCTTGAAAATATGAATTATCATTACCATTAACTCAAAGGATGTATCACAGATACTGAATACACATATGTGATAGAAAATAACCTATTTTATTTATTATAGTCATAATTATAATTTTACCCCTAGAAGTGTATTACAAGTGTCAGCCAATTCTGGCTTCTATGGCATATATATCTAACAATCTTTCACTTGTCCTAAAGTCAATTGATTACAAGTCTAAGTCCCATCTTCTCAAGGTGGGCTTCGAACTTCTGTTGGCCCAATGACTTTGTAAGTGGGTCTGCCACATTATCTATGAAGTTGACTCTCTTGACCTCGACATAATCCTTCTCGAGGTAATCGCAGATGAGATGGTATCGCCGCTCAATATACTTGGATTTCTAGTGAGACCTCGGCTCCTTAGCAAGGGCTATGGCGCCATTGTTGTTGCAGTATAGAGGAATGGCATCTGATGGCATTACTCCGATTTCTGCAGCAAACTTCTTATACCAGAATACTTCCTTCGCAGTCTCTGATGCAGCGATATATTCTGCTTCCATAGTGGAATCTACTATCACCGTTTGCTTGAAACTCTTCCAGCTGACAGCACCATCATTGCACATAAACAAACTCTCAGATGTCGGCTTTCGATCATCTATATCGGATATGAAATTCGAGTCTGTGTATCCCTGAATTTGGAGTTCTCCATTACCAAAGACCAACATCATATCCTTAGTTCTTCTTAAGTACTTAAGGATACATTTCACAGAAATCTAGTGTTCTTCATCTGGATTTGACTAATATCTGCTTGTGACACTCATAGCATCGGCTATATCAGATCGTGTACATAGCATGGCATACATGAGGATCCCTATTGCAAAAGCATAAGGGATCTTGCTCATGCATTCTATTTCCTCAGGTGTGCTGGGGCACATCTTTTTGGAAAGATGAATGCCATGTTTGAAGGATATTAATCCCTTCTTAGAGTTTTCCATACTAAACCTCTTTAGTACTTTCTCTATGTACATCTTCTGTGAAAGTCCCAGCATCCTATTCGGTCTATCCCTATAGACCTTAATTCCTAGAATAAATGATGCTTCGCCTAGGTCTTTCATGGAGAATTTCTTGGACAACCATAATTTGACTGTTGTCATCATGGGAATATCATTCCTAATAAGGAGGATGTCATCCACGTACAATACGAGGAAGACAACAGTGCTCCCACTGATCCTTTTGAAAACACACGGTTCCTCTTCATTTTTGATGAAAATAAATATTTTGATCACATCATTGAAACGAGTGTTCCAGCTCCGAGATGCTTGCTTAAGTCCATATGTGGACCTTTGCAGCTTGCAAACCTTGTGATCAGTATCACTGGATGTAAAATCTAGCGGCTGTTCCATATAAATATCTTTCTCAAGATATCCGTTTAAGAACATCGTTTTCACGTCTATTTGCCATATTTCGTAATCGAAATAGGCTGCAACGGCAAGCAATGTGCGGATGAATTTTAGCATAGCCACTGGGAAAAGGTATCCTGATAGTCAATGCCTTCGATTGACTATAACCTTTTGCCACTAGTTTAGCCTTGAATGTCTCCACATTTTCATCTGCACCAATCTTTCTCTTAAAGATTCATTTACACCCAATAGGTACTATACCTTCTGGTGGATCTACCAAGGTCCAGACTTGGTTTGAGTGCATCGAGTCAATTTCTGACTGCATTGCCTCTAGCCATTTCTCGAAGTCGATATCTGATATCGCCTCATTGTAGGTTTTGGGATCATCACCATGAGCACCATTACCTATGAGGAACATTTTCTCTATGTCCTCTGAAATAATACCTAAGTATCTCTCAGGAGGATGGAAAACTCTTTTCGATCTACGAGGTGGAGGAGATAGTGTTCTTATTGGCTCAACCTAATTTGGTTCCAATTAGTCCTTAGCTCGTTGTACTTATGAGACTTTCTCATCAAACTTAATCTGCTTTCCAATGCCGCTATCTTGAGTAAACTATTTTTCAAGAAAGATGGCATGTCGACTCACAATCACATTATGGTCTTCTGAAATGTAGAAATAGTATCCTAATGACTCTTTAGGATATTCTATGAATCGAGCTCTAAAGGACCTAAACTCTAACTTGTCCGTTTGTTGTCTTTTGACGTGAGCCGGACAACCCCAAATTCTGAGATGACTCAGACTTGATTTCTTACTGTGCCATATCTCATACGGTATGGTAGGAATGGTTTTAGAGGAAACCCTATTTAGTAGATAGATTGAAGTTAATAATGAGTGTCCCCAAAGAAAATCAGGAAGATCTATGAAGCTCATCATGGATCGAACCATATCCAATAGGGTTCGATTTCTCCGTTCTGAAATTCCATTGAGTTGAGGTGTTCCTGGTAGAGTCCATTGAGAGACTATGCCATTTTCTTTTAGATAGCCTAGGAATTTTTGGCTAAGATATTCACCTCCTCGATCTGATCAAAGAACCTTAATGGGTTTTCCAGTTTATTTTTCTACTTCATGTCTGAATTCTTTGAACTTTTCAAAAGCTTCAGACTTGTGTCTCATAAGATACACATATCCATACCTAGATAGATCATCGATAAAGATAATGAAGTAGACAAAATTATCTCTAGTCGGCACATCAAATGGGCCGCACACATCTGTATGTACTAGGGCAAGGAGATCTGTGGCCCTCTCCCCATGTCCAACAAAAGAGAGTTTGGTCATTTTGCCTTGAAGGCAGGATTTGCAAGTTGGATATGACTCAGAAGTCAATGGACTCAATAGCCCATTTTTTTCCAATTTGTTGATCCTATCTTCTGCTATATGACCTAATCTCAGGTGCCATAGAATATCTATCGTTTGGACTATCCCTAGGTCGTTTGGCATTCATGTTTTGCTCGAATAATGAGCATACCTTCAGAAGGACCTTCCTTCTTGTTCTTCAGGGTGGTCCAGGTAAGTAGGGCAGTTCCGCTTTCAATGGCCGTTGCTGTTGCAATGGAAATACTTTTCTTTGACAGCAGCTTTCATCTTCGGTTCTGCCTTCTTCTTCTTTATTCCTTCCATCTTCTGCTTTTTCGCAGACTTCTTTTTCTTTCCATAAGACTTTCTTTTGGAAGAAGTCTGTTCCATAGCAAGAACTGAGCCTTTAGAACCTTTCATAGAAAGCTCAGCGGTAACCAGCATATTCATTAATTCGGCCAAGGAATTCTGAAGTTTATGCATATGGTAATTCATGATGAATTGCCCATATGCATCAGTCAAGGATTGCAGAATAATATCATTCTACAAGTCCAAGTCTAACTTCACATCGAGCTTCTCAAGCTCTTCCATGTCCTTGATCATTATCAGACAGTGATCTTGGACTGACTGCCCATCACGCATCTTAGCCTTAAAAAGTCATTTCGTGACTTGATACTTGGCTGCGTGATTCTGTTCACCAAACATCTCCTGTAGGTAAGCCAATATTTGAAGTGCAGTCCCGATATCCTCATATTGGTGCTGGAGCTCATCACACACCGAGCCCAACATGTAATATCTGATCTTATTATCTTCGTCTATCCATTTTTTTAAAGACGCTCTCTGTTCAATGGATTGACGGACTGGTAAGGTGGGAGGGTCCTAGTCCAGTACATGGGTTAACTTCTCGGAACCCAAAACTATTTTGTAGTTTCTGAGCCAATCGTTATAATTGGATCCAGTCAATCTATGTGTGTCCAGGATAGGTGCCAATGGGTTGGACGCAGACATTTTTCTGTAGAGAGTCAAAGATTCTAGTTAGATACTGTAATTATGACTTGACCAATTTGTTTAGAAATTTTATTTTTAAATAAATTAGCTTCCACTATTTTCTCGGATCCCTACACTCCCTCTGTAGAGATGCGAAAATTTCATGATTAATGATTTCTAGTGGGTGGTGCGATCTCACCAACTGACTCATCACTTCACCTAACAGTTATTGGTGATGGGTTAGCCAATGAGTGAACAACTCTTGTTCAATGATTCTCTAATCATGGTGCACCCAAATATGGTCTCTAATTCATGAATCTCACCGTATCCAAAATATTGATCCACTTCTTAGTTAAGTCAGACCCACCATTTGCATAGACTGGGTTCCTAATTGAGTCTCTCACCGTATCTAGAATATTGAGCCCAACTCATCCTCCAGCCCATAGCATCCAATGCCTAATAGACATGGTTGCATCTTTGCGGTGCAACTGAGCCACTATATCCAACCGAGAACAATCAACCCCAGGAAGGGCCCGCACGTCTATAATGGTGGAAGACCTCAGACTTAATCTTTTCTTAGGAAGAATTGATTCAGGTCTCATTAAACTAGACTTGTCGTAGTCATAATAATTATGACTAACCTAGTGGCATGGGTTAGCTCGGATTATTGACCACCTCAGATCAGAACTGTGTCAACAGATATGGTCAGGTAAGTGAGACCGATGGAAGGAATATGCCATTAACTCATACAAGAATGCATTCAGATCGAGTAGCTTCCAATTAAAAACCAGTCGGTCGTATGTGCCAAACTTACCGTAGACACCAAATTATTGAGCCAGAATCAATTGGGTTAGTCTACAATCCAGACTCTAACCTCTGAGCCTAATTAGATCTTGCTTGATTGTGACTCAATCTTGACCCAGACTTAATCCTATTAGGCCGGTCAATTTAAGCATTGTTGATCCCATCTAACCAACTCTTGATTCGATTTGATCAACCGCTTAGACCTAATTGAGCTACCCAAGCCCGAACCCAGTATTATGAATATGTCTTAGATCTAAAATTCTCAATTTTAGACCTAATTGATATTTCATAATCTTAATTTTTAATTAAGTAGGGTTCATAAATAAAATATGCATAATAAATCCTAGGGTTTCAGGATCTAGGATTTTGTAGAAAGTAAGTTTTGGATTTTTGATTAAGGACGAACACGCAGCACCTCTACACATCATAAGAACATCCCATCGAACGGAAAGAGAAGGCTTTTAAATCCTTCTTCGTTCTTATGATCGGACGGCCAAGAGGAATGCCTTAATCAAGAAAATGCAATACTACAAAATAGTTTTAGATCTATATCATATATCTTATATATAAATCAGATCTAATCATGGCATATTTTGCATACATCTCATGTATCGAATCATGCATGTTTTCAGATCTAAATTATCTCATAATAATCTAAAAAATTAGATTTAAATTTGATCTAATCAAAATAAATTCTAATCTAGACAATTATGTAGAACTATTCTACAACTAGTCTAGACATGCATCTATCATATCTTATATAAGATTTAAAATTAAATAATTTTTATTTGCTATTTTTTAGATATTATTATAATACTTAAAATATCAAAAAATAGTAAATAAAAGGATCTAAAATATGATTTAATCAGATTAAATCAAAAAATATGCAAGACTATTCTATAGAACTATTCTATTTTAGAACTAGTCATGCATATTTCCTAATCTTAGATCCAAATCATTTAATTTTAATTTTTTCTGATTTCAAATCTAATCACATCTCATGTGACATCTAAATTATTTATTTTTTAATTAAA